>SNQJ01S0025603.1:67985-122331 GCA_010110895.2 Picea sitchensis
TATAATCAAACACCACAGTATAACACGTCGAGAGGTGATCGTGCAGGCTACAGAGGAGGAGGACAAGATAGAGGAGGTTTCAGACATGGTAGAGGACTAGTCACATGTCACAATTTTCAACAATTAGGACATTATGCACGAGAATGTCCACTGTCGCCAACAACTTGTATGTATTGTCGCACATCGGATCACGAGACATAGGAATGCCTGACATTATTAGTAAAGATTTAGGAAAAGAGGAACCAGAACAATTAGAATTTTCAATGGATTTCAGCTGAAGCAAGGGATGACAGATGAAACATCAACATAGTCACTCGTGGAGGAACGAAAACAGGAAATGACGCAGTTCGACAGGAACCAACACAACCAATGGATAAAGAAGAACATCAAACCAAGGAATCAGTTTAACACACCTAAAGAAAATGAGACTTTTAAGGAAGACATACAAGAATTTTAGAAGGTGGATGCAACGTCGACTTCAACTGCACAACCAGTCAAGGAGGCCCCAGAATACAAAATGCCACCATCGTTGGATCATACCAAAGGAATGAAACCCAAGGGACAAGTAAGTGCTAGCAAAGACTTTTTGCAATCATGTGTAAACGTATTAAGTGATCTTTCATCTGTGAAAATATTGCAAAACATACTAGAGAAATGTAGCAGTGAGACGAAACAAAAGATAGAATAAAAATCCGTCAATCACCTACACACCCGAAGAAGAACAAGTAGGGAATTTAGACTAAATGCTAACATTGGGGATTTCAATATGGGAGACATTATACTAGACCTAGGATCCAAAGTGAATGTGCTACCCAAGAATACCTGGCAATGCATGAGAGAGACAACATTGGGATACTCAAATGTCCAATTAAAACTAGCCAACCAACATAGAGTCCTACCAATAGGTAGACTGAAAGGAGTAATAGTAGATCTTGATGGGGTGCTCACTAAAGCAGACTTTGAAGTCATCGAAATAGTAGATGGAACAACACCGTACCTATCACTACTCGGTCTGGATTGGGCGTTTGACAATCATGCCATAATTTGAATCTGGAGATTACATGGTCATAGCACCACTCGACCAATCAAAAGGGGAGAGGTTCGTAGAACCCGCTTTCTTGGACTTAGAGGAGATCGGCCAGTTGTACAAAACAACTGCGTGCGATGAGGATTACGTAAACCCAGCTGCAGACGTGGTACTCAGTTGGTGGAGTATTACTTCATGCACAACAGACTCAGACACTGGGCTAGGAAATTGGCAGCAGAGACTACATGAAGTATCCACGAGAATATGTGCAAGAATAGACCGCGCAATACAATGGATAGGCATAGAAATCAGAGAACCACCCAGTTTCCACGGACTAAATGATTTGGAAAAATTCTTGACACAATATGAAGATGAAGTATTAGAGAAACAAAGGCTATGAGCACTGGATTTAGCACTCAAATCCACACCCGCAAGATGGTGGGTCACGCAAAAAGCAACTATCACAGACTGGTATCAATGTAAGTGGTTACTGTGCATAAGGTTCAATGCAGAACATAAAACAACAAACAATAGAAGTACGATGGACACAGAGCACCATCGGATCACTTGGAGGCATGTATAACGCTATGGAAAATGACACCACCTAAGGAATGCCCTCATCACTTCATACATACTTTAGAGGGAATACCAACGAACTTGTACAAAGATTAGGAATTGTGTAAAGGAACTACAACATGGCAAATATTGCAGCAGAACTTCGCACTCACTTTCTCATTCGAGCATGAGAACCCTAACATAGATGCAACCCTCAAACATATAAGAGGAGTAATATTCATCAAAGAACCAGAAATATAAACTATCACAGAAGAACAACAACAGAATAAGCAGACAGTCAAGGAACTACTGTCATGTTACCATGTACAGGAGGAAGCACCAGACGAAGATGACCCACGTGATATTTAGATTGAAGAAGTAGAAGGCGAAAGAGATGTGGAGGGACCACCCATAGAATCCGAAGTGATTTCCGCGCCAATCAAGGTAAAGAGAGTTAACATCAGAACAACTAAACATCCCAAAATGGCCAGCATTGGAGACTACTGGGATGAGACAACAGTAGAAAGCATCACAGAGTTGTTGCACGAATACAATGACTTGTTTCCTACTACATTTACAGAGATGAAGGATATAGCAGGAGAATTGGGAGAGATGAAGATACCACTCAGACCTAAAGCGAGACCGATTAGACAATGACCATATAGACTGAACCCCATATATAAACATAAATTTAAAGAGGAGATCGACCAGATGCTCGATGCCGGCATAATTGAACCATTCAAGGAATCAGAATGGATAAGCTCGATGGTAGTACAGAACAAGAAACAAGGAAGAGGGATCAAAATATGCGTCAACTTGAGGAAGTTGAATGATGCATGCCTACATGACCCATTCCCTACACCATTTATGGATGAAGTATTAGAGAATGTGGGGGGAAACGAAGCTTACTCATTCACTGATGGATTCTGAGGATACCATCAGATTAAGATAGCACAGGAGGATAGACACAAGACCAGGTTCATGACAGAATGGGGATATTATCAGTACACAGTCATGCCGTTTGGACTAAAGAATGCACCCGCCATATTCTCTAGAGTGGTTATCACAACATTTAAAGAATTCATCCATCACTTTCTTGAAGTATACTTGAATGATTGGACAATTTACATTCTGTTGAAACACCATGTGGAAGTGTTAAAACTAATTTTGGAACGATGAAGACAATGCTAGATATCACTGAATATCAAGAAATGCAAATTTGGGACATCGTTTGGGATACTATTGGGCCACATAGTATGCAAACAAAGCTTACTAGTGGATCCGACAAAGATCTTAGTAATTGTGAACTTACCAGCAACAAAAACAGTTTGCTAGTTAAGAACAACGTTAGGTCACACTGGATACTACAGGAAATTCATCAAAGGATATGCGCAGATCACAACACCAATGGACAAACTGCTAAGGAAAGATACAAAATATCAATGGAATGACGCATGTCAACATGGTCTAGACACTTTGAAGGAAAATATGGTTACTGCACCAATAATAGTATTTCTAGACTGGGAAAAGACATTCCATGTGCATGTAGATGCATCAATGATATCACTTGGAGCTATCTTAGCACAACCAGGAGCAGGGGACTTGGATCATCCGATAACGTTCGCAAGCATAAAACTATCAGACTCAGAACATAATTATAACATGATGGAAAGAGAAGGCCTAACTATGGTTTACACATTGCAAAAGTTCAGACATTACCTATTGGGAAAACATTTTAAGATGTTTACAGATCACTCAACCCTAAAATACCTAGTTAAGAAGCCAGTGTTGGGGGGGGGGGAGGATATGTCGATGGTTATTGTTATTTCAAGAATTTGACTTCGAAATAATAGTCAAACCAGGAAAACTAAATGCAGGACCTGACCACCTATCACGGGCCACAAATGGAGAAGAACCCACGAACTTAGAAGACAACTTTCCGGATGCACAATTATTTTCAGTATAGATTGTTGACGACTACTTCACAGAGATCATCCAGTACTTGAGCACAGGTACCATGCCACAAGAATATACCACCATGTAGAAGAAGAACCTGGTAGTCTGCGCATTCGACTATCAACTGATCACATGCCATCTATACAAGATGGGTGTAGATAGCATTTTATGAAGGTACGTGTTAGATCACGAACGCCCAAGAATTTTAGCAGAATCCCACGAGGGAATGGCAGGAGGGAATTATGTAGGAAAAGCTACCGCACAAAAGGTACTCCATGTAGGATTATGGTGGCCAATGATCCACAAAGACTCGAAAGAGTACTGTCAGAGATGAAATGTCTTTCAGAGGGTAGGAAAACCCAATAGAAGGGATGAGATGCCATTACGACTGCAAGTGACATTACAGGAATTTGATAAATGGGAAATAGACTTTGTGGGACCAATTACCCACCAGCCAAAAGAACAGGGGAAATATACATCATCACCACGATAGAATGCCTAACAATATGGGCGAAAGCCGCACGAGTAAAAGATTGCAGCGCAGAGACAGTTGCACACTTCTTATTCGAACAAGTCATTACTAGGTTTGGGTGCCCAAGAGTTTTGATGGGCGACTAAGGAACGCACTTCATAAACAACACCATTCACATGATGCTTGAAGAGTTTGAAGTTCATCATCAGAAGAGAACACCATATCATCCACAGGAAAACGACACAGTAGAAGCCTTCAACAAAATTCTCTAGAACGCACTCACAAATATCTATAACGTCAACAGAGATGAATGGGACCTCAAAGTACCAGAAGTATTATGGGTGTATAGGATGACATGAAAAAAGTTGACAGGGCACACACCATTCAAACTAGTCTATGGCCAAGAAGAAGTAGTGCCATTAGAATTTTTAATACCCAGCTTACGCGTAGCCACAATCACACAAATGACAGAATGAGGTGCAATACAAGAAAGAATGAATCCACTATTGTCAATGGAGGAAGATTGAATCCTGGCAGGATTGCATCAAAAAGTGCAGAAGGCCAGAGACAAAGCTTGGCATGATCAACACATCAAGAAGAAGACGTTTAAGGAAGGAGATCTAGTATTGATCTATGACAACAAATCGTTTCAGCACCCAGGAAAGCTGAGAATGCATTGGTTAGGAACATACGAGGTAAAATATGTAACAACCAGAGGAGCTATATAGTTAATAGATTTAGCAAGTGCAGACCCCAGAGGAATGATCAACGGGAGTCGACTGAAGCTGTAAAAGGACAATCGACCACCCATTGCGCAGTTAAAAAAAATAAATCAAAACATAGAACAAAAGGAGGAAACAAAACTCAAAATCCTGAAGCACGCTAGAGATAGAAAGGCTGCATAACATTTGAAACATGAATTCATCAAAGGAAAATACAACGATTACATACCAAATAAAAATAAGGGGGAAATAAAAAGTCAGCAAAAGCAGTATGACAAGACAACACTAAGCGAAATTAAAGCATAGAAAGGACTGATGGAACCTCACATTAAACACGCCAACTGGAAATGGAAAAGTAAGTGTAATGGAAAGTACAAAACTTCCACAGATGCATTAAACCCCCAATTATGTTGCATTAATTGCATCATGGAGGAAGCGTCCTTGACAATGACAAGCCCATACAACATGCGAGCACAGAAGCAATTAGTCTATTCGCAAAAGGAGAATAGAGAAAGAGCCACAACAACCAAAACAAATAGAGTGAGACCACAAATCTCACCAAAGTCATTCAAGCTCAGCAAATGTTTGACAGTCATCACTATGGCACCACCGAATCCCACAAAACCAAGCCAGACAGCCAAACTGACCAGGGTTCAAACTAGGTCATGGGGACCACTGGAAGAAAATGAGCAACAATAGCCGAAGATCATCGATATCGACAAGATCCCATCCCTAGAGATGATACTGGTGAACTCTACACTGATACTGGAAGAGATTCAACAACCACAAGTAGAGGCCATGAAAGAGGATACGCTAGCAGTGACGTAGGAGCCTCAAAATGGGGAAGCGGAAACCCAACGGGAAGTGCAACCAGAAAGCACTGAAGCAGTCGTGGAAGTTAACAGAATGACACAGAATCTAGGAACAACAGTGAAACCAGACGAGTCATAGATACCTAGCCTAGGTTAACCAACATAGGAGACCGCTAGAACTACCTCGGATTGGCCAGAGTGACTTATAGGGGAGAAACCAGCAGTTGCAAGAACTTTGAACCAACCACTATAGCAGGAAGACAGAGTTCAGATACCGATCTCACCTCGCAAGAAACCGACAACATAAATTGTGCTACCACACATACCAGATGGAGTACAGGTAGATCCGCAGCTACTGGGTCACGTCGGGAAGCTCAAGTATTCCGACCATGACGTATCAAATGAAGTCAAGTACCCGGAACTTGCGCAAAAGGTTTTTATGCAGAAAATAGTGGTAAACTAACTTGGAGAAATGATCAGCCAGCCACATCAGTGGGCAGATGGACTGGACAAAACAAGAATTTTAGGTTTTCTCAAACTTCCACATTTTGGCAGAGGCCAGTACGCAACAACATGCGTCAAACAACTGCTAGCAGTCACACATGGAAGGGATATATGGCTGACAAACCTATCCCCATAACTTTTGAGCTTATCGCACAGATAACAGGACTACCCAGCCAGGGCATGGATCCCGTGCTAATTCTGGACGATAAATCCAAGGAAAAAGCGTTAGCAGAGGAAATGAAGAAGAAATATGGTACAACCAGGGGAACATGAGGCATTATAATCAAACAGATCAGTAATGCATTGACACAATTGGGTGCAAAGATCCTAGCCTGCAAATTGTTAAGAAAATGTCGGAAAGACGAAGTACCAGCATGAATCATCGCAGTTGCAACTCAGTCTGCAGAAGGCACCTCCGTGAGCTAGGAGACTTATCTATTAAACTTGTTCCAACTAGACTACAAGGATGCAAAGGACCTCAGTACAAAATTCCATTACTCATGGCTGCTCACCTTCATAGCTTTCATGGGATGGAGGGAACCAGAGTATGTAATTTTTTGTACTAGACCGCAGCCAGCGAGAGCAAGATATCTATTACTGAAATCTGGGCCACATGATAGGCATAAGAGGGAGAATGGAATCATATTTGAATCATACCTACGAGACATACAAGAATCTATCAGCTGATCATGGAGGATAACACCAGAGGCTGTCTAGCGATATGGGGATATCGCTAACTTTTGGGCTACACGTCAAGCCATGTGGATACAACCAAGGCAGGATCCAGATAAATAGTGGCTACAGATGAGATATTTCATCACATAGGGTGACATAGACATGGTCATCAATGAATGGCCTGATGAATGGAGAATCTCATCCATTCCCCGGGAAGTATCGAAAAGAACAATAGAAGGAGAGGCAACACATGCGGAAACACAACCTCCGCAAATCCCAGTGCCCAAGAAACCAAGGACGGGCCAAAACAAGATGACTTAGGAAGATGAAGGGTCGAAGCAGATAGGAACCCAAAAGGGGTAGAAAGAAACCAATGGACAACCAAAACAAGATAAGGGAGCGCAGGAGACCGTCCCAAATCCCAACACATAAGAACCAGGGGGAACAAAAAGACCAGCTGTGCAGACATCAGGCACATGCAAGAAATCAAAGGCGCAACAAGCATCACCGGACTATACGATCATGAAGGACGATGGAGAAATGATTTCCAGAATGGTCTAGGACTGTCTAGCAGAAGACTTTGATCACGCAACACATCACAAGGATAAACTACAAAAAGAGCTGGAAGAAGTGAGGTAGCTCCTTAGGACACTTAGGGAGGCCTAGAGAGCAAGTAGCAACAGAGGCATAAAGTCATTGACAACACATACCAACGAAAGAATGGAGGTAGAAGAAAGAGAACCGATCCTTCCAATGCCACACGCATACACAATGATCTACATAAAACCTAGCATGCTAAGAATGGATGGAATCGTGGGACAGACATCACTGAAGGATTTAGACCACATCCAATTGGTCTTGACAAGGATGCCATCAAGGGCACTATGCAAATTACAGATTAACGTCAACCACGAAATGCAGTCTAGGGAACACAAAAACTTAGTCGAGCTACAACAAGAAACAAAGAAGCGGGAAGCGATGGAAAAATATTTTGAGCAGGCTAAATCTGAAACTCAGGAGGAGAAATAATGCAGGAACGAACTAGAATGAAAAAGTGGGAGAGATTTTTGGGAAACTTCCAAGCATTACGCAAGGAAACGAACTTCCATTTGCAAAAAATATCGACCAGATTGTGCAGGAAATTGATCGATATCAGAAGGAGATCGAGGGTCTCCGAGAACAACTCACACCAACAACTCCATTAGCAGTAAAGAAGCAAAGGAAGAAGGAAGCAACAAAAAAAATGCAGGAGATAGAGCAGTAGGTTAGCACAGTGGTGGAATTGTTCGATAAAGCAACGCAACTTTGGACAAGGCTGGAGGAGGATCCCCAGGTCCAACTCTAGGACAAGGAAGAGGAAAGGATCAATGCAACGATCCAAGAAATCAAATAGAGGAAAAAGACCATACCAATCCCAGAACATGTCAAGGGGACATAAGAGATGAAGAAGATGCAAACATAACTTATCACAGCGCAAACGCACAAACAGGAGTGTCAGGCTCAAATAGAACCACTGCAGGAACGGGTAGCAAAAGTACTCACATAGGCTGAAGGAGATAGAACACATATAGCACAGACACATGAAGAATGTGCAGGATCACTGAGCGATGAAGTGGCAGTTCAGGTAGTGGATACCATTAAGGAGAAAACCGCGCAGGCATTGACAAAAGCAGCAGAGCTGAAGGAAAAATTCCAGATGATCACCAAGGAGATCGAGGTAGCTTAGAAAGATTAGGAGACTCGGGATGAGTCACATGTCAGTGTTGGGGGCCTGTTGGCACTAGGCCAAAGTGGAAAGAAGGACGATCTTGGGAAATAAAGCATGCAGAAACGGAAGTAACAGCTAGAGAAAGAACAACACACGCGCATGCAAGAAAGCGTGCACAAGAAAAGCGACATCTGGAGGAAGAACAAGACGCATGCATGGGAGGAAGACCTAATGTCAATAGGATTAAGGTTTTTGTAATGCTTTGTAAATGGTCGAAGAGCCCGAAATGTATAAATATAGATACGTAGGTATCATGTAGAATTTCGACTATTTTGTGTTGAAAAGTTGTGTATTAGCTTGGGGTGTTAGTATTGTTATCCCATCTTTTACTGTAGTTACGCATGAGCGGATGCAGTATGTGATATTGACTATGATGTACCATTTTTGTAAGTTGTTGAGCTATAAAGGAGGAGAGAAGGTAGATCTGAGGATTAGTTCGCAGGCTGTAGAGCCTGGTGCGATCTAGTTTGCCTCATATAGATCTTACCCATAAGAGGGGAATTGTAAGGGTGCGGTGCCGGAAATGCAGAACTGCCATAATAAAAGAGCCAAGAGCCAAATATCTGTGGACACAACCCAGGAGGGGGTGAGCTATGATAATAATTGTGTAATGTGATGAATGTATGCATATCTTTACTTTCTTTCAACAGGTTATTGTTATGCTTAATAAATGAGTTCATATATTGTGATGGAACACGAATATGCTGCTTGGGAAGTAAACTGTGTAATGGGAATGTGCATCCATGAGGAATAGGTAGATTACCCTCATAGTTCATAGTGCATGGCTCTAGTTAATAAACCCCTATCTCATATTCAATCCTAGGCTGTAAACCCCTGAGTCTTACAACCACCCATTTAAATCTATCTCGGGTGAAACTGCGCAGTGCATTCTGTGTATTGTGTTGCCTTCTGGTTTACCAAAAGGGCCGATAGTTTTAGAGGCTTTGTTGGAAACCCAAATGACATGAACCCTGGGTCAATAAATCAGAGATCAATTAAGAACCAACAGTAGTCCATTATGCCCATAATATTGCAGGGATCCTCAAGTCCCAATCATCCCTTTCTATGTTGCAGAACTTTGCCAGAGCATTCTCCAAAATCTTATTAAAAGCTTCTACTATCCCATTTGCTCGAGGGTGATACAATGTACTCTTCTGATGATGAATTTGAAATTCCTCAGTCAATGCTGCAATCCTCCTATTTAAGAAGTGTGTCCCCTGATCACTCACTAGAATGCCTGGGCATCCAAATCATGTAACTACATTCTCAAATACAAACCTCGCAACAATCTCCATGGTGGAGTCTATGACTGGTGTTGCTTCTTCCCATATGGTCAAATAATTTGTCGCAGTGATTATATACCTCACTCATGATCTTCTTGCTCGTGGGTTGATCTGTCCAACAAAGTATATTTCCCATTTATCAAATGCCTGCATCGTAACCTGTGGGTGTAAAGGCATCTCATCCCTTCTGGTTGGATTTCCCACACTTTGACAAACATTGCATGCCTAAAAGTATTCTTTAACATCCTTATGAAGTATTGGCCACCAAATCCCTATGCACAAAATCTTCTGCATGGTCACTTTACCTGCGTAGTGTCCTTCTGCAATACCTTCATGCGCTTATGAGAGGATCATTGTCCTTTCATTCTCTAGTACACATCATCTTAATATCCCATATGCACCTAACATGTATAAGTTCCATGCAATTAGCTGGTAGTCTGATGATTTAACCACTAATTGTTTCTTCTGTGCAACTGTCATGTATGACAGGGCCATTCCTATACTTAAAAACTACACAATGTATGTGAAGTAGTCGTCCACCATTTTAACTACAAATAACTGTGCATCTGGTAAGTTGTCATCTAGATTCCCCGCATCTTCTCTTGATAGTATGCACGATAAGTGATCTGGTCCTGCATTCGACTTCCCTAGTTTCATAACAACCTCAAAATCATATTCCTGGAACAACAACAACCATCTGCATATTCTCTCCCCCAACACTGGCTTGTTCACTAAGTATCTTAGTGCATAATGGTCTGTATACATCTTAAAGTGATAACCAAACAAACAATGTCTAAACTTCTGCAATACTTATAACATTTCCAATCCTTCTTGTTCTGTGGTAGTGTAATTCTTTTCCGCTGTTGACAACTTCCTTCTCGAAAATGCAAATGGATGGTCTATGTCTCCTTCTCTTGGTTGAGAAAATACTACGCCCAAAGCTATGGATGATGTATCCACATGAACATGAAATTCCTTCTTCCAATTTATAAATATCAAAATTGGTGCAGTCACTAATTTCTGCTTCAATGTATCCAAACCTTTCTAACAGTCCCCATTCCACTGGAACTTAGCCTCTTTCTTCAACAACTTCTCAATAGGTGCTATAATATGCGCATAACCCTTAATGAACTTCCTGTAGTATCTTGTATGACTCATGGTTTCTCTCAACTATTTGACTGATGTGGGTGGTTGTAAGTCCATAATTACTGTAATCTTGGAAGGATCCACTAGCAAGCCTTGCCTACATACCACATGGCTCAACAAAATTCTAAAAGGTGTGCAAAAAATACATTTTTTCAAATTCAGTGAAATATGACATTGTCTACACCTATCCAACATTAAACTAAGTACTTCTATGTGATATTTCAATAGGCTAAACACAATCCAATCATATTAGTAAACTTCAAGGAACTTTTGAATAAATTCCTTAAACGCTGCAACAACTACTCTTGAAAAAACTGCAGGTGCATTCTTCAGCCCAAAAGACATGATTGTGTACTGATAACTTCCCCACTCTATATCAAAGGTAGTCTTATATTTGTCTTCCCGTGTAGTCTTAATATGGTGATATCCTTAAAATCCATATGTGAAAGAATAGGCCTCCCCCCTCCCCCCCCTACATTCTCTATCACTTCATATGTGAAAGGTGTTGGAAATGGATCATGCAGACATGCATCATTTATCTTCCTTAGGTCTACATAAATCCTGATTCCCCCTATTTTATTATCCTATACTACCATTGGAATTATCCATTATGATTCCATTATTGGCTCAATGATTCCTGCTTCCAACATTTGATCTATCTCTGCTTTCACCTTCTCTTTATACTTCATATTTAACCTACAAGGTCTCTGTCTCACTGGATTGACATCTGGTTTTAAAGGTATATTCATTTCTCCTAACTCACCAACTATCCCCTTCATCTCTAAGGACGTAGTTGGGAATAGATCCTGATACTTGCAGAGTAAATCTGCAATCTTCTTCACAGTTTCATCATTCCAGTAGTCTCCTATCTACACAAACTTTGGAATTTCTTTTGTCCCAATATTTACCTTCCATGTCTTTAGTGGTTGTGCATATGCAACAGATTCAATCTTTGGTCCTTCTATTGTGCGTTTCCCCTCAGTTTTAGGTACTTGTATATTCCTTGGATCTTCCTCATCATGTTCTTCTTTATCAACATTATAACATTCTGGTAACTCGTGAACTGTCATAGAAGATATGTGCACACTACACATAGGTACTACCTCCATTGGCCATTCTTCTATAAATATCTTGGACCTAATGGCCTGCAAAGCTGCATATACTAATGGATATTCATGTTCAAATGTGAATGTTACATTAAACCTTTGAGTTAGCTCATCCCAATTCCTTGTTTCTCTGCGCATTTCTAGTTCCAAGTACTCATTCTTAGGAATTGTATCTAGTGTATGTATAAACATGTGCATCCATTCCTTCATTGGTATTGATATCCACATGTCTCTGCACTACACAATATGATCTATTGGGTCACTTACTCCTGAATATGTCTGTGTAGTATACTCCACCTCAGTACCAAATTTAACATGCATCAATATTTTACACTGCTTCCAATCTTCTATTCCTTCGTTGTGTGCATCCCACCATTTCGCTGGAGTGGCCTTCAAGACAACATATAATTCCAACAGTCTTTAATGTTCGAGTTTCTGCAACTCAAATGCATGTACAAAATATTCTATGTCAGTCAAACCATTATACTTGGGTGGGTCATATAGCTCCATTCCAATCCATCACAATGAGCGAGTCATGCGGGCATATCATCTAGTGGATACTTCGTGCATCCTCTACTGCTAATGTTCCAGACCTTCCTCTGAGTTCGACGCACATNTCTCTGCACTACACAATATGATCTATTGGGTCACTTACTCCTGAATATGTCTGTGTAGTATACTCCACCTCAGTACCAAATTTAACATGCATCAATATTTTACACTGCTTCCAATCTTCTATTCCTTCGTTGTGTGCATCCCACCATTTCGCTGGAGTGGCCTTCAAGACAACATCTAATTCCAACAGTCTTTAATGTTCGAGTTTCTGCAACTCAAATGCATGTACAAAATATTCTATGTCAGTCAAACCATTATACTTGGGTGGGTCATATAGCTCCGTTCCAATCCATCACAATGAGCGAGTCATGCGGGCATATCATCTAGTGGATACTTCGTGCATCCTCTACTGCTAATGTTCCAGACCTTCCTCTGAGTTCGACGCACATGAGCTAATGCTTCTCCAACTTAGTGCACCATCTATAGTGGGGTTACCATAGTCATCCATTCACGTAGTCATATTATACAAGTTGTCAATTTCGTTCCCTCTCGTTGGTTTGATATACCTCTTTCCTTCTGTCGGATCCAATGGCGCAGTAATTTTCAAGTCTCCTACCTCAAATATCATTTCCCTCCTCTTAAGATTAATAATTGCCTGATTATCAAAGGCCCATTATAATCCCATTAATGCTAGATATGGCTGACTATCATCCACAAATTTGATGACTTCGAAGTCTGCTACACTGCACACCCCATCTATATTCATAGGTATCCTTGTCAATCGACCAATTGGTACTATCTTGTGTTGGTTTTCCAACCTTAAATGGATGGGAGACTATATTAACTTGGGTTTCCCTATCCTTTCCCATGTTTTATTTGGTAACACATTTACATTGGAACCCAAGTCTAAATGACATTGTCCACATCATATTCCCCAATCTATGCACTTATTATGAAATCTCCATTGGTTCTCTTTTTGCGTAATACCCAATTCACTACCCTCAGTGCAGTAGGAATTTCCCTTTCTTGTGCACAATGATGAATCAATTCGCATAATGCATTTAGTGTAGTTTCATATTTCATCAATTCTATGCAACTTCTCATAAATTCTCTTAGAGTAATTACCTTCTCAAGTGGCTTTTCTGGTATAGCACGATCACAAAACAAAGGCATTTCGACCACATGTGGCGCATATGATGTTGATGCTACCCAATCTGGTCCTAGTATCTCTTTCTTGTCCTCTGGTACATCTCCTTTTCTTGTTGAGGGTCAAATGTTGGCATAGGTTCTATTGATTCCATTTTTTGGCTCGTGGTTGTAAGACCCTAGGTTCAATTTATTCTACCAACAAACTCTGTAGACATTGGCCCTTTCAACATCACCTACATGCAAGTGAAGTCTCACCCAAGGCATCTATTGGGTATGCAAGAACCAAGTTTTTGCAGGGACGAGGGGATGTGAGGCTATCATCATATTCATTCCTACTTATCTACCCTGTGTGCAATATTCTGTGTCTCATTTCCCTTGGTTAATTAGTAAACTTTATTTATGCAACACCATTGTGATGCCAATTGCAACATAAACTATTCACCGTGACATTCATCATTACCGCACGTCAATCATCTAATAAAAATAACTATATTAACCATGCATTAACAACATATCCATGGAAAACCACATGAAAATACACACTCAAACACATAATTTAATGTTGTTCACCCAATCCTTGGGCTACATCCACAACGACTGGCTTCTTTATTATTTTTGGTGCAAATATTCTCAGGATTTTGCATTGCGCTTACAATAAATAAATCATGATATCCTTCCCTATCCTACCTAGCCACTCTGAAATGAAAGCCTCTCTTTGCAAACCCTCCCTAAACCTTCAGACATAGACTCTCTCCCATTCTTAGTCTATTATCTCAACCTCAACCTATCATCAACTCTACTTTCAGCCGCAATAACAAAAATAACCTATTCTCTTACTCTTAGTGAACCCCATTCTTCCCGACCCATTATATATTTATACATATAACTTAGGGCTAAAACCCCTACTTGCTTATCCCCAAAACCCTATGAAAACTCATGATGACTCATTGTTCGGGCGTGCTTTTCCTTCCTTTGCGCTTGCATGTTTCTTTTACATTCCTGACTATTTTTCTTCTTTCTTTTGCATGTCTATCTGATTTTGCATGCCTAATTTCTATCCTTAGGTCTTTTGCACGCACCCTCAAAACTTATTTCTTTGAACTAATTTTCCAACATGAGGTACAATCCCTTCTTGGGTCAGTACACCCAGAAATCCCAAAAGATGAGGAAAAAAAATGGACATAGCATGGAAGGTGATAAGTATGATCGAGAATGGACAATGATTCTTCATGGAACCCCCTAGTAACACCCTATCCCCAAGGGTGACCAACTTACTAGGATGAAATGACACCCATCAAGGTTAAATAAGGCAAAGAGTATAATGTCCAAGAAAATGTTTTGTAATAAAAGAAGAATTCTTTGCAACATGTTCGAAATGATTCAATTATCAGGGTGACACTTACCAAAATACCAATCTTATTACCTCATGAAGCAAGACCTGCTATCCTCTGGGGCTAGGCTGATGTGATGGATGCTACTCTACTATTGGTGACATATGATGGTCCATCAATGAATAATAGGGGCCCTTTGGGGCTATGCTAGTCAATTTGGCTCTCGACACTCCATGTCTGCTACTTGTGGGCCTCAAGACATGATCTCCATAGTTACCCCTAGTATATGGGGGTAACATCAGGATCCTAATTGGGGACATCTTCTCACTGTAGAGCACTTGATAACCTTATCATCTCTGGTACGACCTATTCCTACACACTCAAGCAAAATGTTAGAGTACCTATGGTTGCGCTATCACCCCCTGTTCTTTTAAAAATGATCAAAATCCATAAGAAAATGTTGAAGAGAAAATCCTATTCTAACATGTCAATGGAAGTGTGCAAATATATGTAACTATACTATCATGATATACAACATGCAATATATATACAATGAAAAGCATGATGCAAATGCCTACCTACCTACTACTAACCTATGTTAGTAGGGAGTACTAGGTAAAATCATATAACTAGTAAAACCATCCTAGCAAAGTATCACAATGCATTCCTCTGTGCTTCATCATAAACGAAAGAAAGGATAAGTCTAGCAAAAAAATAACATGAGTTAGAACATAGATTATATCATAGCTAATCATAAAATCTAACCCATGGAGTTGGGAGGGAGGGACAAAATCATGCCAAGTCACATTTCCAGAAGAGTGCTCAATCCATCTCCAAAAAGGGTCACGAAGGGACAAAGGCTCAATATGCTAACTAGAAGGCCCAAAATATTGACTACCTTGAACCTCACAGGATGAAAAAGAATCTAGAGGATGACTCACAACTTCTCAGGGAAAGGTCAAAATATATAGGTACTAGAATTCTTCTCAAAAAGTTCAATCTATCTTTAAATTCCAAGAGAAGGCTTTGCCTTAGGAACCACCTGGGACAAGGGATATGTTTCCCAGCTACGTCCTTAGTGACATAGCAAGATAAAGGAAAAGATGGAGACTGAGAAACCTCATCACAATTATCCTACTCCAGGAAAACCATGTCCTCACCCTTATCAAAATCTGAGCACAACAGTGGTTGAAACTCTTCTTCATAGAATATATCCAAGTGCTCAAAATAATATTCATCAAACTCTTCAAGGTATGGCCATAAATTATTATGAGAACATTGCATTAAGTCATCCTTGGGTGTTTGGAATACATCTATAGTTATGTCATCTCCTTGTTGCCAAATGTCAGAATCAACAACAATCTCATATGATGGTTGTGAAGTAAACAATTGGAAATGATGTTCAATGCCGTAAATGGGATCTCCATCATAGAAAATAACATCCCATTAACATCCCCCAACATTTATAAACTCATAGATATTCTCAATTGTAATTTTTAAACTTGTGAAGTAAAGCAATGCATACAGATTCTTAAGAAAAACATAAATTAATCAATGGCTCATACACACAGTACACAAAGACTTACGCTGGAAACCCTTAACTAGGAGAAAACCAACCTTCCTTGGTGCCGCACCTTTCACAATACAATATATACAATATTTTAGGTATTTCGTAGCTACCAAAACCCTAATCCCTTAATTCGAGATTAATTTAGAAAACCGCTAAAAATAGAAAAAAACTACCCCAAAAAAACTTTCGGGGTGCTACCCCGAACCAAGGGAACCCAAACCTTCCCCCCCTGGGACCCCCCCAAGAAAGTGCCCAACACACACGACACTTATGATGAAGAAAGTTGGGATCATCAAACACAGTTGTCGAATCTGACACGCTCACACACACACACATGCAAAGAATATAACACATACCCAACATTCTCCCACTTGTTGTTTTCTTTGCATACAGGGGTTCATATGATTACATAGTCAACAATCCACGACAACAATTCCAACTGTTCCTCTACACCAGGAGAACTTCTCTGTGCTCACAAACTTTGTCAATGAATCTGCAACATTCTTCAAAGTGTCAACCTTTTCCAACAACACCTTCTTTTCTTCAACCATGTCTCTCACAAAGTGATACTGAATATCAATATGCTTTGTGTTCGAATGATAAGAATGGTTCTTTGCCAAGAATATTTCACTATGACTATCACAATCTAATATCACTACTTTTTGTACCAACCCAATACCTGAACACAATCTCTGTAACCATACTTCTTCCTTTCTTGCATGAGTGGCTGCCATTTATTCAACTTCTATAGTTGAGAATGCCACTAAAACCTATGTTTTTCTCATCCAACTGATTTCTCCTCCAAATAGGTTAAACACATACCCACTTGTAGATATTCTGTGATCCAAATATCCATCCCAGTATGCATCAACAAACCCATGTATGTCCAATACTCTGTCCAATCCCGATCTTCCTTGGTAGTCCATAACTGCTAGTGCCACACAAATACCCGAAGGCCCTCTTTACTGCTATCCAATGCTTCTTCCCTAGTTTTGACACATACCTGCTCAAAACTCCCACTGCATGTGCAATGGTCGGTCTAGTACATACCATTTCATACATCAAACAACCAACTGCACTGGCATACAAAACATGGGACATGTCCTCTTCTTCTTCCTGTGTCTTGGGACACTGATTTGTAGATAACTTTTCACCTATAGGAATAGGAAACTTGAACGGTTTACTTCCATGCATATTAAACCTTTGCAAAATCGCCTCAACATATTTTCTCTGATTCAACCAGATTTTCTTGTTTCCACGATCTCTATTAATATCCGTTCCCATAATGAAGTTTGCAGCATCGATATCCTTCATGTCAAATTTGGAGGATAGCCGTGATTTCACCTTCTTGATAACATCCATGTTATTTCCTACCAAAAACATGTAATCAACATACAAAACTACATAAATGAAGTGATTACCAACCTGCTTGGAATATACACAGTGATCAACCCTTCTTCTCACAAATCCCAATCCAAGGATGTATGTGTCAAAATTTTGGTACCACATCCTAGGTGATTGCTTCAGACCATATAGTGACTTCTTTAGCTTACAGACCAACTCTTTCTTTCCCTTCACTACAAATCCTCTGGCTGCTTCATGTAGATTTCTTCTTCCAGATCCCCATGTAGGAATGTTGTCTTCACATCCATATGTTCCACTTCAAGATCAAAAGAATCAACAATAGATAAAAGAAATATAATAGAAGTTAACTTGGCAACATGAGAAAAAACCTCCCCAAACTCATTTCCCTCTACCTGGGAATAACCTTTTGCTACTAACCGAGCTTTGTATTTTTCCACTTTTCCTTCTACATTAAACTTCTTCTTAAACAACCATTTTCTACCAACAAATTTTCCTCCAGATGGAAACTCAACTAGATCCCATGCCTCATTCTTATCCAAGGCATCCACTTCTTCAACCATGGCCTTCTTCCAGAGTTTACTATCCCATGACTTCACTACTTTCTTGACAGTTCTGGGATCATCATCAGTAATATATAATGAAAAATCAGGATGAAAATCAGGTGGAATATACCTTTCTGGTTGCCTTCTTTCCCTCACTGATCTCCTCAACATTGGGGTGTGAATTTCTTATTCTTTTGCTTCATCTTCTTCAGTTGATTCATATTTTTCATCATCCAACTCAAACTCTATTTTCTCAGGTTCTTCTTTCCTTGGTAGGAATCCCTGTTTGGGATCCTCTTTCACCTCTCTAAAAACAACATCCCAACTGTAAAAAATCTTCTTAGTTTATGGGTTCCAAAGATTTTAATCATTCACACCATCTTTATAACCAATAAAGATACACTTTTCATCTTTATTATCTAGCTTAATCCTATTTTCCTTTGGAACATGTACATAAGCATCAAAACCAAACACTCTGAGATGTTCAAGAAAGGGTTTCTTACCAGTCCATACCTCGTGTGGAATTTTGTCATCCAATGCTGATGAGGGTGATCGATTGACTAGGTAACATGATGTACCCACTGCCTCTACCAAGAATTCCTGTCCTAACACGACACCACTAAGCATGCTCCTTTGATTTTTCCATCAGTGTCATGTTCATCCTTTCTGCAACTCCATTTTGTTGAGGTGTGTATGGTGTAGTCTTCTGCCTTGATATACCATACTTCTTACAGAATTCTCTAAATTCATTTCCGCATAATTCTCCACCATTATCTGTCCTCAATACCTTTATTTTCTTCTCTGTCTGATTTTCTACCAGAGCCTTAAACTCTTTAAATTTATCAAATACCTTAGATTTCTTTCTAAGAAAATAAATCCATGTGTTCCTTGAGAAATCATCTATGAATGAAACATATACATATATTTACCCAGTGATGGAACAAGAACAAGTCCAAACACATCACCGTGTATCAACTCTAAGATCCCTTTGCTCTTGTAGCACCAGATGTGAATCTTACTAAATTCTGTTTACCATATATGCAATGTTCATGGAAATCAAAATCCAGAGTGCAATTAGACATACCTTCAACCATACCTTTACTATGTAGTGTTCGAAGACCCTTTTCTCCAATATGCCCCAATATTTGATGCCACAACATGGTCTTCTTTCCAAGGACAATATTGGTCTTGTCTTCTTTATTTCTCTGCTTAGGGACAACATAACTATTACACCCATTAGTATAAGTGCTTCCCAAAAACTTGTACAGAGTTTGTTGGCCCTTGACCAAGTTTTGGAGAACCTTGGTCACATTTGACCACTTTTGTGACTTCGACAGGCTGATCGAAGTTGAAGTGGAGATCGCAGGATCTCGCCCCCTTTTAGGGAAGTTTTGGGTTTAGGGTTTATGTAACATGTATGGGGATGTTGGCCCATGGGTTTACCCATGTTTAGGCCCCTTTGTAATGTATAAATAGAAATCTAGGCGATGTAAGTAGAGGAGACCTATGTGTGTAATGTGGCCAATGAGCTAAGTGAGAAGAGCTGTGAATTCTTTGTGCATGTTGTGTGTTGAGAACTTGCAGGGCTGAGTGCAAGTGATTGTAAGAAGGTTTTGTGCTGTAACCTAGCTCGAGGAAGGAATATCTGGAGAGGTGCACACATATATTCTGTCCTATGTGGAGTAGCATCTAAATCTATGTGCATGTAAGATGATTGACATAAGACAATAAAGAAGAAGAAGAGTTGGTGGATGTAGCCCCACACTGGGGTGAACCACGTATATCCCATGTTGTTCTTGCTTTGTGCATTATGGTTGTTATGTTATTGATGTGATTTATACTTAGTGCAATAATATATGTTAGATTCATCTGATATAGTATCTTAGTGCTTAGTGATTTGAATGAATGCTAGATCTGATCTATTTCCATATGCTGAATGATTGGATGTGTTAGATCTGTTGAATACTGCGTTGTTTTTTAATTAGGGTTTCAACCTACAATGTGAATAAAGATTAAACATAGATGAATGTTAACTGCTAAGTGATATGTTAAGTATTGTGATCACAGATCTGTGTGCCAACTAGGTTATAGACACTTGAGTCCTACAACCACCCCTACCCCTACCTCGGGTGAGACTTCGTCAGCTTTGTAGGTGTTGCCAAAAGGGCCGGTAGTTAGGGTTTTTTTGGTGCACTATTGAAGGATTGAACCCCGGGTTTTCCCTTGTGCCAACAAATGGTTCTGTTTCTTGGACATGAAAATGTGATTGCTGGGAACCGAGGAGAAGAAAAAAAAATCTCTGTGCGTAGATTTTCTACTTTAGTGTGCAATATTGTACTTGACTTGCGAAGCTCTGTGATAAGAAAGGAATCATATCTGAATAAAAGAGGTAAGATATTAAAGCTTTGTGCTCTGATAAAGGTAAGATAAGTGAAAATTTTTGTTTCAAAAGAATGGATCTAGGTATGTCTGATAGATTTTTTCCTAGTCTGCAAACTAGGGCACAACTAGAAGAAATAAGATTTGATAGAAGTAGTAAACGGTGTGTTATTTCTATGCATAGAAATAATGTTTGGACTAACAAATGGATGTAGGATCCTAGAAATAATTTATTACAGGTTAGTTACTATGATCCCAATGCGTAGTATAGGAAAGGTTGGGGGTCATTTAAAAGGAAGAGAGGATTAACTCTGTGTTATAGTTGCAGAAGACCGGGACAACTTGCTAAGGAATTCCCTGGAAGAGGTCCTAGTTGTCTTTGCTGTAAAGATATGGACCATGAAGTTTTGGATTGCCCTAGAATGATTGCTAAAGTTGAAAAGATGAATATGAGACAAGAAAACCATGAGACAGGCCAAGAAAGTAAGGATATGATAGAACCCCATAAAGAATCAGAGATTGTAATATTACATATGAAAGAAACCTTGAATGATCATAGAGATATCAACTTATAAGAGATCTTAAAAGAGAAGGAGTTCATAGAAAAAAGAATAGGAGACTTCGACATAGACTGTGTTCTGGATGAGGAAGCACATTTGAATATCATGACAGAAAGAACTTGGGAAATTTTGGGAAAGCCTGCTATGGTTCCTTCATTGGGAGGAATAGGATTGTTTAAAGGAAAGATGATAACCCTATGTGTAATAATTACCCAGATACCTATGAGTGCTCATGGCACTTCGACAAAAGACGAATTTTAGGTTAGTAAGTTTGTTGAGGACAACACCCCATTTGCTATTTTTCTAGTAAAAATCTGGATTGAAAAAGATTAGATACGAAGGAAACAAGAAGCGGGAGATCTAGAATAGAAAAAGAAAGAATTAATAAATTTCATGGCTAGGAGAATAGCGCACTTATTGGAAGAACAAGAGGACAAATTGAAACTACTGAGGACCAGAGATCTGGATGTCAAAGTTGAAATACCACATGAAGACTTGAAACAACTGTCCATACACGAGCGTAGAGCACCTACTCCAGAAAGAGAAGAAGTATTACCCTTAAATGACCCACAACAGTGAAAATTTACTATGCTAAGAGTAGATAAGAATAAGAATGGAAAGAGGAACCCAGTGACTCAAATCATAGGGAAGAAATCCAGAAAGCTCATCAAGAAGAAAACAAAGTTAGAAAAATTACAGGAAGTTCAAGAGAGGACTTCGCAGAAGGAAGGTTTACAGAACTTGAACTTCGTCGGGATATCAGAACAACATAGATTGGAACTTTGCCACGACAAAGAAATATGACCGTTGGAGGCATCCTGACCATTAGTCCGACGCTCCAGAATGAATCGAACCACAGTTATGGCCAGAAATATCGTAATTAGACCGTTGGGACCGCGCCATAATGGATGGAATTGCATTGATTGAGGCATTCCTACCCGTTGGAGGAATCCGCTACGATGTTAGCTATTTATCCTGTCGAGTGTTGCACCGAGAACACTTTTGAAAACAATGATTATTTGAGCCCACAAAGAATTAGTTGTTTTTGCGCTGCGCCTATTGAGACCTCACCACCCGTTATGTTACATTGAGTATTTGATCACCGACCTGAGATAACTGATCTCGAGCGTGCATGTCATGTGACTTCAGAGTAGTAGAGAAATCCATCGAAGAGATCCTCATAGACCTCATGGCTAAGAAGGTCATGTCCGCAGGAGTCCAAGCCTTGTCGACGAGAGGAGTGCAAGCATCCCCATCGACTGATTGTGGATTTGGACCATCTCGAGTTGTGACAGAGAAATGAACCAAGCATCGTGATGACTTGGAAAATGCGAAGCTCATCCTATATATCCTACCCGACTATATCCCACATCCGGCTGGCATGGTGAGCTATGACAGTCTCCCAAGGGACTTCGACTACACCTTGATCACTGTGTACCTCTCGAAGGGGATACGCACAGTAGGACCACAACTAGGACAGATTATGACATTGAAGATCAATGAATTCAACTTGGGAGACCACAAGAACTATGGCATGCCCACCCCACATAATTTTTTGACCAAGACAAAGGGGAAGAAGTCAAAGATCATCCCCCAGCCATGGACTATGGAAATCGTGAGTTCCACCATCCTGAATGTGATGAAGATACCACACTTTGGAAGGCATCAAGAGGTTGACGCATGCGTTAAAATCTTGTTGTCTTTCTTCCATGGAAGTTATCTATGGATGGACAGACACATCACCATAGATCCGGTGTTTATCCATCATATCACTGGATTAAGAATGCAAGGACCAGACCCACAAGAATTTTATCCAGGGAAGGTTGCAGATCCCGCCCTGGCGCAGAAAATTAAAGATACCTATGGAAATGTGGAGAAGGGGAAGCGAGGTTACAAGGTAGCCTCCATACAGAATGGCATAGTGCCCCTAGCCTTCTAGTTGATTGTTGGTAAGTTAGTAAGGAAGAACAGACCCATGCAGATCACGGGGTTCGTTGTTGACCTTGCGGGAAAATGCATTGAAGGACTACAGATAAACTGGGCAAGCTACCTCATCAACCAGTTAGAGAAAGACTGCCACGAAGCTCAGGATCAGGGCTATGAGTTTCATTTCAGTTGGCTGCTAATCCTCATTGACTTTGTTGCTTGGGATATGCCGGAAGGAGCGACCTTTCCTGAAATTGATCCATCTGAACCCCTAGCTACGAAGTTCACTATGCTCTGGTACTCGAGCAACATGGCTAAACATTGGCGGTCAAATGTGGTGTTCCACACCTATTACCTACAATTGAAGAGGGATATTGAGTCTTCCCCTTGTATGATGCCAAACACCCTGCACAGGTTTAGAACATTTATGAAGTTCTGCGCAGATAGACATTTTATTTAATCACTACGTGTGAAGACGAACATAAAGAAGAGCTCCAATCTTATTATAAGCTCACTGAGGAGGACATGTAAGAAATAACTAAGAAGTGGCCTGCAGAGTTACTTATACAAGTCGACCAGGTAGAACTATCCAACCCCGACCTCATCAGAAGTCCTGTGGTTACTCACGAAGAGTATGATGCACCCAGTAGTAGCAGAAGGAATAAGAAGGAAGAGGTACATAATCCGAACAACGCATCAAAAGAGACTACTTCAGATTCACCTGGAGGAGGAGGAGGTGACGAAGTAGACAAAGAAGAGGACAAAGGAGAAGAAGACAAGCAGCAGCAAGGTGAAGTAACATTGCCTAGGGATCCTCTTAATGAAGCTGAGCCATCCAAGAAAATAAAGTTTTCCCCCACGAAACCTACATCGCGAAAGAAGTCAAAAGCCAGTAAACCACAAATGCAGACTGTGCTCATGATGGATGACATAGATCTCATCATCGTCGCTATATCAGATACCTCAGAAGATATTTTATAGCGTAATGAAGCAAAAAAAGAGACCATATATGATAGAATCGAACCAGAGATGAAAGGGGTACAACAAGACCTCTACTCCATCCGCATAGTATCCACTGCACCACCGTCATCAGAAGGAACAAAGTTGGGAGATGATCTTGCCCAACTACATAGAATAGAAGATACGATCGAAGCTCGCCTTCGTCATGTTCAGGAGAAAAAAGAACAGGCCATAGAGGCCTTAAGGGAAGCAAAAGAGGAAGCCATAGAGAAATGCCGGGTTGCACAACACGAAAAATACGACATCCAAGCCAATTTTGCAGAGGATAGAGCGCAGATACAGAAGGAGAAGGAATAGCTTCTTGCAGAGAAGATTTGAGTTAAAGAAGCAATCACCAGAGAACTTCACTCTGTGACAGGATTAGAACAGATGGAAGAAGACCCAATGGAAAGTCAAGTAGGGAAGCTTGCTGAATCCATTCAACAACTCCAATAGAGAGTAGCAGAACTGGAGTTACAAGTAGTGCCAAGCACTCCACAGGAAGTGCGAGACCAGAGAGAAGAAACTACCCGGAGCACAGTCCAGAGAATCAAGGTACTAGCCTTATAATGCAAACATCTCAACAGTCGAAGTGCGCACACTTACGAGCGTCTTGCAGAGGACCCCAAACTAAGGACATTGGAGTCAAAACTCTAGGAGGCAAAGCAACAAGAAACATCTGTGCAAGCATAGTTGAAGCCTTTGTTAGCGGTCGAGAGGATGAAAAGGTCCTAGGAACAATGCATGGTTCAACAACATGTCCATGCCATATAGAGTAAAGTCATGGAAGTGACTCAACGACTCTAGCCTGTGCAAGATGAAGCTTGCACACTTTTTGAGGAGATTGAAGGACGAGGTGAAAAACTAGAACAATTCTTGGAAGGACCTGTGATGGATAAGGTTATTCAAGAGTTCACCGAGCAGGAGGCTCTGGCGAAGCTACAGGTCAAGGAAACTCGAGATAAGCTTGAGGCCTTCGAGGCAGAGTTACCCAGATCAGAGTGACTCAGGATGAGTCACAGGTGAGTGTTGGGGGCCTGTTGTCCCTTGACCAAGTTTTGGATAACCTTGGTCATGTTTGACCATTTTTAGGACTTCGACAGGCTGGTCAAAGGCAGAGCGCAAGACAAAGCGGAGATGGCGGGATCTCGCCGCTTTTTAGGGCATTTTTGGGTTTAGGGTTTATGTAACGGGTATGGGGATGTCGGCCCATGGGTTTACCCATGTTTAGGCCCCTTTGAAATGTATAAATAGAAAGCTAGGTGATGTAAGTAGAGGAGACTTGTGTGTGTAATGTGGCCAATGAGATAAGTGTGAAGAGCTGTGAATGCTTTGTGCATGCTGTGTGTTGAGAACTTGCAGGGCTGAGTGAAATTGATTGTAAGAAGGTTTTGTGCTGTAACATAGCTCAGGGAAGGAGGATCTGGCGAGGTGCCTGTAGATATCTTATCCTATGCGGAGTAGGATCTAAAGCTCTGTGCATGTAAGACGATTGGCAAAAGATAATAAAGAAGAAGAAGAGTTGGTGGATGTAGCCCCACACTGGGGTGAACCATGTATATCTTGTGTTGTTCTTGCTTTGTGCATTATGGTTGTTATGTTATTGATGTGATTTATACTTAGTGCAGTAATATATGTTAGATTCATCTGATATAGTATATTAGTGCTTAGTGATGTGAATAAATGCTAGATCTTATCTATTTCTATATGCTGAGTGCTTGGATGTGTTAGATCTATTGAATATTGCACTATTCTATAATTAGGGTTTCGACCTACGATGTGAATAAAGGTTAAACATAGATGAATGTTAACTGCTAAGTTCTTCGTTAAGTATTGTGATCACAGATCTGTGTCCCAGCTAGGTTGTAGACACTTGAGTTCCGCAACCATCCCTGCCTCTACCTCGGGTGAGACTTTATCTTCTTCATAGGTGTTGCCGAAAGGGCTGGTAGTTAGGTTTTTTTTGGTGCGTTGTTGAAGCGTTGAACCCCGGGTCTGCCCTTGTGCCAACATAGTTCCATACAAACTCCCCTCATCAACACCATTGCTCCTCGTACCATATTGCAAGTGCCCTTTCCCAATACAATATCCACACCTGCATCACCCAACTTGTTTACATATATTAGGCTCCTGGCTTGTTTTGGAATGTGCAGAACCCCAGGGAGAGTTCTAATCTTCAATATTTTAGCAACACCTTAACCCTTCCACATCCCATGATTTTGGCTGTCGAGTCATCTCCTAGGAATACATCACCACCATCGTTTTTCATATTCACATAACCACTCCCTATGATGAGTCATATTATATGATGCACCTGAGTCGATCAACCATACACCACGGTCTGCATGTGTACTTTTAGATGCTAGGTAAACATCACCTCCTTCTTCAATGGAGGTTTTCACCTCTGTGGAAGAGGCATTATCAAATCCTTTGGTTTATGAACCTTCTTAGACTTGCAATCTTTCTTATAATGCCCTTCTTTACCACACTTCCAACATTTACTCAACAATTTTCTTGGAGACTTTATCTACCTTTATATTTAGATTTCCCCCCAAAGACTTACCAGTATTCTTGTCTTGGGTACAACCTCTTACAAATAAAGCATATGTTCTCTGACCATCCATTCTTTTTCGCCTCATCTCTTCAGATAACAAGGATGCAACTACATCGTCATACTTCAATGTAGATTGAGTGGTACTACCAGTTGCTACAACTAGATTATCCCAAGAGTCTAACAAAAAACATAACAAAGTAATACACTTATCTTCTTATGAAATCGTAATATTAACAGAGACAAGTTGAGTTACCAGAGTATTGAAGGCATATAGATGTTCAGTCACAAAATCTCCATCTTCCATCCTAAGATGATACAAATTATTTCGAAGAAACAACTTGTTTACTAAGGACTATGATTGATACAAATTCCCTAACTTATCCCATAGTTCCTTGGATGTAGATTCTCCTGAGACATTCAACAACACCAAATCTGCCAGGAAGAGTGGAATAATACTCCTTTTTCTCCTATCGAACTTCTCCCAATATTCCTTCGACATACCAGTAGGTTGTGTACTAGTAGTCTATGTGCCAGTAGACTGCGTACCAGTAGGATGTGTACCAGGATCCACAACGTTCCATTGTTCTTTGTCTACAAGAAGGTCCTTCATATTGAGCTTCCATAGCTCAAAGTTTTTACCGTTGAACTTCTCTATCTCGATTCTAGAAGATCTTGCCATTCCTCTTCATACACTCGAATCACCACTGCAAAGATCCCATTGAACCCGGGTTTATCGCAAATCCAAGATAAACTTGATCTATCAAGACTGAGCCAAACCCTCAACAACAAAGGCTTCCCCTTGAAGCAAAAAATGAGCTCTACTACCACATGTAAATTTTAAAGCTGTGAATTAAAGCAATGCATACAAATTCTTAAGCAAAACAAAAATTAATCAATGGTTCATACACACAATACAAAAAGATTTATGCTGGAAACCATTAACCGAGAGAAAACCAACCTTCCTTGGTGCCACACCTTTCAATTCTTCATTGTATTAATTTCACCATTCACAATATGATATATACAATATTTTAGGTATTCCGTAGCTACCAAAACCTTAATCCCTTGATCCGGGATTAATTTAGAAAACCTTTAAAAATAATAGTTGTCGAATCATACACACCCACAGACACACATGCAAAGAATATAACACATACCCAACATCAATCAAATCATCACTTTCATTATAACATGAAGGGATTGGTGCATCCAAGGGTTCCTCTGTTTCTTCACCTTCTGAATTATATAACATAGTGTAATAAAAAACCTGAAAAGGAAAATGACTAATCCCATTCTCTTTTTATTATGCAAGAGAAATGAAAGCTTGGATGACTTCATCAAAGGGAGGATCGGACACCAAAATTTCATCCTCATATTCTTTAATCAAGTATTCATTGTCTTCAATAACATCATGATATAGTTATTTCTCCTCTCCAATGGGTTGGCAACCTTATTCATAAATCTCCTCTTCTCTCACGCCACAAGGTTTTTGGTATTGAGCACGGTGCACTCCCCTGAGATCTTCTACAATCTCAGTGGTGAACCCTTCGTCCTCAAGGACTATTTTGACATTTCAAAGGACATCGTCATATGTCTAGCACCGTGGTCTCGAAAAATTAGGAAACCTACCGATGAGATCTATGAAAGAGGATATACCCTTTGGTTTGCAATAACTATGGACCCATTCTTGTGAAAATGATGACAAGGAAAGTATAAATAATTTTACCAAAACATCCTCCCCTCCAACTTTTATCTCACATATAAACTTCAAGAACTCTACAACATGATTAAGGGGAAGGCCTCTAAATATTGGAGAGTTGTTCAACCCTTTTATGTTAAAATAATGTGGGTATCCCTGAAAACATTCAAAATCAATAGAAGGATACACTTACTCCCAAGGCTCCATGATTCCATTTCTTGAAAATATCAGAAAGTTGAGAGTAGGCTGGCACCTTGGAAAAGGTTAGTGGAGTTGCTATATGATCCCTTTAGGATCACCAAAGGAAGATGAGGGAATTACCCTTAGTGGAGTCCCCAGGTAAGCTTGTAAAATAAGGGTTTCGAGAAAATATTACCAAAGATATGTCATTAAGGAAAACTGACTCGATTCTCCCCGACAACAATGCCAAAATGTTATCGCACAATTTGTACTTTTCCAAATCCCAAGACAAGTAGGGGAAATTGGTGTAACTACAAGATAACCTATCACTGTCACCTTAATAGGAAATCCCCACATTTTAGGGATATAAAAGGTTTTATCCTAGAGGAGGCGTTCTCGGTAACCTAAAGGGTTGGAAAGCTAAGGCTATGGTCAAGTTTATCCCCCCTCTCACTGGTTACCAAAATCAAAGGGTCTATGTCTAAGAGATTGAGGAAAACGAAGAGTAATTTGTGTACCTACCGAGAACAAGAACACCATAGCATATATATGGCAATTTCCAGTACAAAAAAGATATTAAAGCCTCAAAAGATGATAGACAATGTGAATATAAGCTAGCTGATATAAAATTGCAACAAAGTGAAAGTTTACAACAAAAAAAGTAATTTGTAATAGATGCAAATAAAATACTTCAGAAATTCTTGAAAAGATAGTGAAAACTTAGCATTTATTATGTAAAATGATTATAAATTGTCACAAGCAAATTGTGGTAGGTTCAACTAGCATATAAAGTTAGTTATGCAGAAAATTGTAGCAGTTAGTGTGGTTGTAGCTATACTTTGCAACAATAACAAGTAGATTAGTAATCTAGGCTAAGTTAGGGTTAAATATAGTTAGTTAAAGCTTAAGATAGTATTGTTTGAGTGTTTGTTCAGGCCTTCAACAAGAGAGTTGTAAGAAACCAATGCATTTAGGGCTTACAGATTCAATTATATCAACACAATAACTTGGAGAAATAAAATGATTATACTTGTCAAAGGACCAAGAGATGAATGCTAGAGGTGTTAGCACTTCAAGACCTTAAGAATTCAACTCTTTGAATAAGGGTTACACTAGGGAATAACACTTTAAGGCCCTAGCATAACCTTCTCTCCTTGATCAGTTGAAATATATTTATGCAACAAGAACTAGAGAAATGCTTCTAAAGTGCTAGCACTTTAGGGCTTTAGAAGCTTGTCTAGACAATATCTCCTATAAAAAAACTTTGAAAACAAAGAGCAAGAAAGAAATACCTTATGTTTCTTACTCCTAGGGTTTCAAGCAAGCAATTTCATAATCTTCAACATGAACAAGTAAAACATACCATAGACATTTAACATGAAATAAAAATTGCAGATTTACTTACTTCACCAAGAATAATCAAGCATCAAAACCCTATATTGCCAATAGATTTCACCAAAAATGATCCATGAAGAATTTAAACCAAGCTTCCAAGAGGCGTGCCTCACAATTTCAGCCAATAACTCCCAAAAAGGGCACAAATATCAAACCTCCCCTCTTGTGAGAGGAAAGTTATATGAAAAATGAATTAGGCCAACCATATTTATATGGGAAATCATGGCCTAACTACACAAAAGTTGTGTCTTTTCACAGTTTTGAGCCTACTTCTCAGTTTTCTCATTAAAATTAAAAATAAATTCAATTTTTACAAAATGACCCTCAAAAGGGTGACATCATGCCCTTCAAGGGTGACATTGAGCTCCATAAGTGGGATGTTGGGAAAGGAAAATGTAGTGCTAGGCCTCCAAAGGCCCTAATTCATGTGCACATGTGCCAAAACCTCATCAATTCCCTCCAAATATCAAACGCTATCCCTAGGTGACATCATGGGATACTAGGGTGATGTCTAAGGACTCCAAAAGGCTAATGTCTAGGTGGGAGGAGCCGAGAACTCTTCATATAGGCCTTCCAGAGTGACTCCAAAGGAAACAACCCCCTTTTTCACTGTGCAATCAAGTCATCACGATCGTACCCCAAATGTGGGGCTCTGCATCCATCCTTGGGCTCCAAATCCCTCATGAAGGTTTGAACAAATCATCTCCTCATGAACATCTGTCCACTGGGAAAGGTCCTGCAAAGACAAATAGATACGCTCTCCAAGGGTCCATAAGTCATAGGATCATGACAAGTAAGCCACATCTAATAATCAAACCACCCGAACATGTGCATCAAACCCCCCTTTTCAAACTAAACAGATGCTGAAAGATGTTATTCAATTTGTCAAATTTAGGTGTGGGAGGGGTGTCAAGGCATCCTATTGGTCCGGTCAGTCCTCAATTCAAGGGTGTTTTCCAAAACAAACCCATCTAATTCATGTAAAGAGGATGAGGTGGATGGGGGTAAGACCTTTGGGCATGGGGTTCATGACATACATGGGTTCATATTGTCTCATTTATGGGTGCCTTTGTAGAGGGTGTGCTTCTCTTCGTCCACGATGCAAAAATTTTCCAAGCCCATTTATTTTCATTAATTAATTAAAGTCCCGAACAATTGGGTACTCCAAATGGGTAACATAAAACTTTGTAGGCAGTACCACAATGCCACTTGAAGGGAGAGGTACACAAAGTTCCATAGGGGTAAAGCAAAGGTTGTAATGCACTTGTGTAGATCCCTCAACAAGTGGGATGTGTATATAATATGAAAATGATTTTGCAGGTCTTATGTTTTTAAGAGATAACACTTCATTGTTTCTCAAGACCTCTTGGGTGAGAATATGGAAGGTTTATGATTTGGATTTTATATTTTTCTTGTTACATTCCATCTGGGCCTTCAACCCCTTCTTCCCATGAAGAAGGTTCAAGTCTGGGTTTAGTGATGCACAAATGAGCAGAATGGCAGTGTAGAGCAACAAGGGTCTACAAGAATTCGAGGACACCCATCTACAACAACAAAAAAATAAATAAACGAGCTGAAATAAATATGCACTGGAGTACATGATAGAAGTGATGCATGATGCATACGATAAACATATAAAGCATGTGCATGAAGTTGGCATGATACAATTTAATTCTTAACTCATAATGGTGTGTGTAGTGCATGTTGACATGCCTGAACATGCATATGGAATTGTTATCGAACAATTTGTACTTAGTCCAAAGGAAAAGGTTAAGGGAAGGAAAATTGGCGTAACAGGAGGTTATCCTATCACTGTCACCTCAACATGTTATCTCTTTGTATTTAGGGTTGATGGCCCAGGGGAGACATCCCCGGTGACCCGGGGGTTTGAGAAGGCAAAGGTTAAAGTGCCTATGAAAATATCCCCTCTCACAAGTCACACTGATTAGAAAGTCCCAGGGTTTTAACCAATGAAGTAGTGAAGTATTAAGATGTACCTGCCCATAACAAAGCAAGAAGAAAATATATCTTTTGCAAGTACAACTTGCTGTTAGTACTTCATAAAACCATGGACTTTATCAATAAAAGCAATAGTTGATATATGATGAAGCAAACATAATTTTATATCAGAAATGTTTATGAGACAATTGCTTTACAAGAAATGCCTTAAAATGGATTCACAATGACCAAGAATAATTACTCAACAATAACAAAGTACTAACATTTGTCGGAAGCTCATTAGACGATGTATTAATCAACTTTCTCAATTACTTTTAGGTGATTTTAATGCTGCAATATATGGCTGTAGCTTACTTTAGTAACATCAACAAATAGGTTAGAAGATTGGATTATTCTAAGGTTAGGAGTAGTTAGTGGAGAGATTAAGGTAAAGGTTTTGATAGTAGTTTTTGTTAATCGCTCAATTGTAAGGCTTGGATCAGTGCTTTTAGGGAAAATGGAGTATTTTAGGCAGCAACAAATCTTGAAAGAAATGAATGATAATAAGAGAACTAGAGACAAGAGGGGTCAATAATTGAAGTGTTGGTAGCCCAAGGCTTCAATCACCAAACCCTACGGGGAAATGGCTACTAGGAAGTAGGTAACCCTAGGCCCTAGTAGTTTTCCTGCTTCTTTAGCTCAAGGATGAAATAGATGACTGCTTAGATGAAGAAAAATGTGCTAGGGTGTTGCAATGGAAAGGCCCTTAGCAAAAGCTTCAAGAAAATCGGTTTTCTAGCATAATCTAGTAGGTGAAAGTTATTAAGGCAAGGATAATAACATGTGCTTTAGCCTCCTACGGTTTAAGCTAGGAATTTCATAATCTTAGTATAAATGCAAGATAAATATAACTATAACCATTCAATGAAGAAGAATGACAGAAAATTCACTTACATTCACCAAGAATCATCTAGCAAATAGCCTAGTTGAACACTTCCACCAAGAAAAATGCCAAAATAGTCCAAAATAAGCCTGCTTCAAGAAGTGCGCACCAAATTTTAGCCAAGTAACCCTAATTAGGGAAAAAAATTCAGAACTCACACAAGTGTGTGTGAAATATGATGATATAATACAAGGGAGAACCCTTTATTTATACAGTTACAATGACCCGAATTAGGTAAAAAAGGATGGCATGGTCAATTACATGTAATATCCAGTTTTTACATAAAAATGACAATTTAAAACCTAAATCAAGGAGAATAGGTGATGTCATGCCGCTTTAGGGCAACGTTAGGCCTCTCTAGTGAAATTTTGGCCTCCAGGAGAAAAACGTTAGGCCTCTGGATCAAGCCATATGTGCCACTTGGCACATAACTGCCTCCAAGGTGTCCATCAAACGCTGGTAATTTCAGGGGTCATAGAGGTGACGTCATGGGACTTTCAAGGCCAACATCATAGCAGGAGGGAAAGACCCCCTAGGTCCAGGATTTCCAGTCTATCTCTGGTGGAACGTCATCCTCTCTCTTTGGTGCAAGCCCATGACCTATCTCTGCCCCTCGCTGGGGTCTCAGCATCCATCTGGTGGGATTTTATACCTATGGAGGTCTGAACTAATCATCTCCCCATGTGTACTTGTCCATCGGGTGTGGCCCTGCAACAACAACAAGTACGCCCTCCATGGGCTCATAAGTCACTTGGATCATAGAAATCTCAATCACATCTAATAATCAAGTTATCTAAACATGTGCATAAAACCCCCCTTTCCTAGACAAGTGCTCAAAGACGTTATGCTATTCTACAAGCCAGGTTTGGAGAGGACGTCAGGAGGTCCTATTGGGATAATTCTCATTGGACGTGGGATGTTTCTAGATGAAGACAAATCCAGACCATGTAAGTGGATGAGGTGGTGAGGGATGTTTGAGCAATGGGTGTAGTGATGACAGGGGAATGTATGGCTTACCTATGGGTGCCTATGAAGAGGGTGAGCTGCACCTTGTCATGGATGCAAATGTTTCCAAGCCCATTGAATTCCTTTTATCTTTTGTGTTATTGATTTTTATTTCAAGAGACTATTTAGGGGACACTGCCCTGGCATGGTGACCAGTGGTGACAATGTTACCACAAGAATTTCACGGAGATGAGAAGGCTGGCTCATGATGAGACCCCCTTTCTCTTGGCTATGCCACCAAGAGCCACTACCCTGGCATGGTGAATAGATGAATGGTAGTGTCATAACGCTACATGCCCATGGACCTAATAGGTTGGCTTGTGATGAGACCCCCTATCCTCCAACTAGGTCTTGATTTTATTATTTTATGGGTCCCTCCATTTCTTGCTGAGAATCCTTTTATTGCTTTTTCGGGGATCCCTGGGCAAAGCATATGAAGGTTTTTTTCTTTTGGATTTTATCTTTTTCCAACTACTTTTACCCCCTGGGCCTTTAGCCCCTTCTTCCCACAAGGAAAGGTACAACCCTTAGCTATCTTGGCCAACCCAATGCCCTAACTAGTTTAGGGGATGGATGAGAGGGAAAATGATGAAAAGTGATAAGTATGGTGGGAATGGATGATGAACTTTCATGAATGCACCCAGTAGCAACTCAAACCCTATGGGAACCAACTTTCTAGGGCATCCTATCATTCCCCCCAGGTGTGGACAAGTGGAAATGCATAAGTTCCAAGCACACATTATAAGTAAAAAGAATTAAATGCACATATTCAAATGTTTTGAGAATCAGAGTGACACATACCATGATATCTAGACTCATTACCTCATGGAGCAAGACCCACTGCTACTGAAGGACCAAGCTGATGGGATGGATGCTGCTGCTACTGTCAAGGTGGAGGAACTGAAGAAGAAATATGGGCCCTCTAGGGCCAAGCTCAAGTCAATATGGCTCTCGGTACTCCATGTCTAGGACCTGTGGGCCTCGAGACATAATCTCCTTAGTTATCCCTAGGCTAGGGGATAACAAGCATTATTATAGAATGAGAGTATTATACGGTTATATATGTCCATGCAATAATGGTGTAGTGATATTTGAATATGAATAATAATGAATTGTGTATCTAGTGAGCCTGCAAGATTCCACAACAATATCAACTAGTTAGGTAGCATCAAGTAAATTGATAAAATCCATGCAAGTATGCATTTGGGGTTGTTAGTGTTATCCTCAATTTCTAGGGATAACTAAGGATATGATGTCTCAAGGCTCTCAAGTTGTATACATTGAGTATCGAGAGACAAATGACTGACATCATACACATGCACAGACATAGACCCACTTCACCACAACACATACTGGATTCGTCATGATGGAATTCACCACATCAACTTGCTTCCAGAAGACAATGGGTCTTGCTCCATGAGGTACACGTAAGGTATTGTGGTAAGCATCACTTTAATACTTGAGGCATTTTAATATATTGCATTTAAAGCTTCTTTTTATTATTGAATGTTTGCTTGGAAATTATTCTCTTTGCCATGTTTCACCTTGGTGGTTGACATTGCGCCCTAGTAAGTGGTCACCCTTAGGGATGGGTTTAGTACTTGGAGGTCCCCTTGATGATTAATCATGTTGTTCTCAATCATACTTATAATTTTTCACATTTCATCCTTTCATCTCCTTATCTTTTGGTATTTTTGAGTGTACTGACCCAAGAAGGGATTATACCTCATTTCATGGGAAGAAGGGGCTAAAGGCCTAGAGGGAATGTAGTTGGAAAAAGATAAAATAAAAAAATATAACCTTCCAGATGATTGCCCAAAGAGGCCTTGATAAGAATGAAACATTTCTCCTAAAAAAACAAAGACCTGCAAAAGAAAATACACATATATAAAAATGTCCCACTTGTTGAGGGATCTACACAAGTGAGTTACAAGATTTTCTTTACCCCTATGACACTATGTGTACCTCTCCCTTCAAGTGACTGTGGTACTTCCCCCCAGTATCTATGTTACCCATTGGGAGTACCAAATAATTTTGGACCCTAATTAATTAATGGCAAATAATTGGGCTTGGAAAAAGGATGCATTGAAAACGAAGGTGCCAAAGACACCTATAAATGAGACAATACGAACCCTTGTATGTTATGAACCCCGTTCCCAAAAGTATTACCCCTCATCCACTCCATCTTCTGTACATGACTTAGAGAAGGTCCACTTAGGAAACACTCCTTGACTCAATGAATGATTCATCCAATAGGTCACCTTGTCATCCCTCCCATACCTAAACTTGGAAAAATGCATAGGATCTTTGAGCACTTGTCTAATTTGATAAGGTAGTTTTGATGCACATGTTTAGGTGGATCTTGTACTAAATGTGATTTTACGTGGCATGATGCTTTGACTTGATATCCTTGGAGGGACGACTTGTCTGTCTTTGAAAGACCCTGTTGATGGACATTTTGGAGGAACATGCCTAGCTTGGGCCTTCAATGGGGCAGTAAGCCCACATGTTGGATGCCATGACCCACATCTTGGTACCAATTGGATGATGGATTTTTCCTTTGGAGGAAAGAGAGGACACCTTGTATAGTTAAACCTATCCCTCTTCAAGCCCAATGAATTGCTTGGGAGCTCTTACGCCACTTTTCTAGGATTGACATCTTGTTTAGGGGCTAGGGCATATGGTGGTTGATTTACACTTGGAAATTTTGGAGGGGAGGACCCCTTGCATTGTGGAGGAGACACTTGGCTTGAGGACACATGGTATTTGGAGGCCTAGCTCTTTATCCTACAACCCCAATGACTTCACTAAAGTTCCAAAATGTCACCCTTTTAGGGATATGCCATCATGTTTTAAGGTTTCTTAATGTGTAAACTAAAATTAAAGTTGTAAAGGGGAAAAATGAAGGGGGATGACTCCCTTATTTTGTGATTTGCCCTAATTTTATGTGGACAAACAAATTTTATAGGTCTTCTATAAATAAGGACCAAAATCATTTCATTTTAACATATCTCTCTCACTTGAGAGAAAACATTCTTGGCTGAAATTTGTGCCCTTCTTGGGAATTTGTTCTATATCACTCTTAAAATTATTTTGGATGCTATATATTGGTGGAATAAGTAGTGCGCTACCCTCTTGGAGGCTTTTCTTTGGCATTTTGGTGGAATATTCTTGGTAGATAATGGGTTTGCATACTTTCTATTGGAATTGGTAAGAAAGTTTCTGCATATTGTTAGTAATTTCTTTTTTTTCATGGTTTTTCTTGTCCAAAACCCTTGGAGGAGTATAAGGGAATACTCCCTCTACCAAGTGCATCTTAATTGTTATTGGATAAGTCAATTTTCAAGATTTCTAGGAGTAAAAGGGCTTACACCCTCCTAGATTTACCTTGTTGGATTCACTTGCTCTAGGGAGTAAAAGGGCTTACACCCCTAGAAAAGTAGTTGATCCAAATATTACACCCAAGACCCCATTACCCAATAGACTAGGCACTAATATAATTTCATTGGAGAAATAAATTCATTACATTGGTACACATGATTTATTGAGATATTTCATTTGTCTAAGTTGGAATTAATTCTATATGCTTTAAGCTTGCTTAAACCCTAAGGGCATTTTATTTAGCCTTGTAATTTTCAGTGCTGTTTGTTAGCACTCTGTACATTTTGTCTGATTGATAGAAAAATTACAGAGGTAACTATTTCAACCTACTTTAGAGTTGGGCACTAGCCTGCTCAACTCAGAGAAGACTCTCTCATATCCTTTGGAGTATTTCTTTGATAATCAATAGCTGGGTTGGTTTTGTTTTGGGGTTTTATTAAGGTTCTTTGGTAGAAGGGGAGAACACTTGGGATATGGATTAGAAAATGAATAAGGCCAATGGGAAATAAATTAGAAACCTTTAGAGGAGAAAGGTTAAATGAGGCAATGAATTTGAGTTATAAATTGAATTTAATTATAGTGGTAAGAGGAAAGGGGAAACAAATAACTACATTAGATCATTATTGAAATGAATTCTGATTTAGCTAGGAATAAAATTACACGGTTTAAATTGCTTAAGCCATGAGCATCAAATGATGAATTCAGGACCTTTAACTCTCCAATTTAAACAAAATAAAATGTAGATGAATTTTAAAGAGACACAAGAAATACACACTGTGTGAGAAAACATAACTCATATCACAACCATTAGAATATTTTGTAAAAGTTGAGCGGCTTACATTATATATTCAATTTAGCAAATTAGAAATATTCAGAGGAGAAAGGTTAAATGAGGCAATGGATCTGAGTTATAAATTGAGTTTAAGCAGAGTGGTAAGAAGAAGGGGGAAATAAATAAGTGCATCAGAGCACTATTGAAATGAATTCTGAATCAGCTAGGAGGAAAATTACACAGTTTAAAGGATGAATTACAGACCTTTAACTCTCCAATTTAAACAAAATAAAATGTAGATGGAATTTTAAAGACACAAGAAATACACACTATGAGAGAAAACATAACTCATATCACAACCATTAGAATATTTTCATAAAAAGTTCAGAACGCTTCTGCATTATATATTCAATTTAGCTCCAGGCAATTACAATGTCCTCCTACTAAGAGGGTAGGTCCCTCTCTGATCCATCCTTTTCATTTATCTTTGGAATAATATATATAGACAAACTACATCCGAGATTCAAAACGAATCAACTTCCTCATAGTCCCAAAAATAGACATCAGTTACAAAAAGGAGTAACGTATAACAACTGTACTCCTATTTTACAGGGAGCGTTATAAACAAAACTGACATATTTGAGATTTTTTCTTTGAACGCCACATGTCTATATCATTACAAAATTCTCTGAAACATACTAAATTTAGCTTGAAAACTATTTAAGATTAACAATTTCTTCTTTTAAAGTGTCAAGCCATGCAGGCTGGTTTTCTCCAACACTCTCAATTATATCAACTTTAATCTTCGTCTTCTGTCGCTTTCTCTGCTTCCTCTTGAAAACTTGTATATGGTGCTCATCTACATATCTGTTGATGATTAAATCCTTCATGATGGGATTTAATCTGACCTCTTTATCTATTTTTGGCTCTTCAACAGACTTTGTATGAAATTTTGTTGCTAATATCCATGCAACCAACTTCTCTTTCTTCTTCAATGATAAATTTGTCATATTAGTTTAAAATCCTGGTTCGCTGGGGACCACTTGATCTATCTTATCCATCGTCCCCAGTTTTCCAGAAAATACGAGCTTATCTCCCTTAATTTTGCAGAAATTAAGAAGCTGATTCGTCTTGTAATTATCCCGTTCAAGAATGGAACGTCAATTGCCCAAAATAGAGTAATGTCATCCTCATTTTTAAAGGTAGTCGCCATTTAGAACCAATCATAGGTTACTGACGAAAGTAATAGCGAGGACTATGACTTATCACATTCGACCTCTGAGTTCAAATGATGAGCTTTCAAATCAATCCTTTGGCGGCGTTCACTTGGTATCACATGGACGAAAAATACTCAAATAAGTGCTTCGAGGTGATTTGACTAGCAATCAAACCTCCTTTTTCTCATGCGATATTTGGACGTGACACATTAAATTATGTCTTGACACATGACATCGGGGTGTATTTTAGCGATTTCGAGCTCAACCAATTTTTCCCTCGATATCCACCTAGGGGCACCACGTAGCTTCGACGCAAAACCACGGTATTTTGACCGGCCCGCCTTCAAGGGTTTAAACCTCGAGCTAGTTCTAGGCCTGATACACTTTACGATCTTCGATCGGCCACGTCCATGATTTGCAGTTCGCTGGATCCAATCAATATCATATCTCCACCATACTTATCTCGCTTGCTATATGTAGCTCCATCCCGCCAGTCTATGACTCTTTTATACTGATTTGGCGCCCTACTAAATCTCAGGTCTTGGGATACAAGAAATTAGTACAGTGGTACCATGGGATCCAACTGGGGATGCTATCCTCCCTGCAAGGTAGCAAATAACGCGTAGACCTGATGCCTCATCCATGTGCTTCTCCAAAAATAGGTGCTTTCCCTATTCTGTCCTAGAAATTGAACGCTAGATGAACTGTTAAAACTCTAACTAAGTAATTTATTCGGAAATTCTAAATTTGAAAAATGTCGGATTACCAAGCTCATTCGCACCTATCTATCCTAACTACTAAAATGAAATACCAATCAATTAAAATGAAAATTCCAGTGCAGCCATGCCAATGCTTCACCTAATGCTCGTTTATTTTTCACGTGCTTGCTCCAAATCCTGTTTATCAACAACTTGTTTGAGAAGCTACGTTTGGATCTGAATCTTAGAATCTCAAAAATATTATTGTTGTTTATTGTTTCTAGCAAAACTGCAAAGGGACCTTCCAACACATGCGTAAAATGATAGGCATATATCATTTCTTCCACTGCATCCTTATTCTTAGGTGATTCATCTTGTAGATTTTCATCAAAAGGCTGGAAAATATGTTGAAACTGTTTTGAATAATAACCTTCCGAATCAAAGGACAGTTCTGACTGAAATAAAACTTATGGTATAAAGCAATCCATATCTAATACTGGCATTGATTTGTCATCTCTTTCATTCCTAAGATTATAACCCACCATCAACTGTAGATTATGATTGCAAATATCCTCTATATGGTAGGCCATGGGATCATCAAACACATGAGGGAACATTTCTTTTTTAGGAGTTAAGACAGAAAAACATGCTTCCCTCACAAGTGTTTTTTGTTCTTGCTCTACTTCTTCAATCCTGTGAGTATTTTCAAACGAAATGGTAGCAATAGGTTTGTCTATCTTTCCATGCATCTCAATAAAAACATTTCTACATCCTTGAACATCTTCAAGTATGACAACCATATTATGTGCATTAAGGTTATCCTCTTGTTCATCAAACAATTCTGATTTGTTTTTATTAAACTTCTGAAAATTTGCTTGAGGACTGTCATTTTGACTTTCAAATGAATGAATGGAAATAAGTTCATGCTCATAATCTTCTTGAAAATGTGAAAAGCTAACATCATGCACTATTTCACAGTCTAGGGTGTTCATGGACGCATTTTCAAAACCATGATTTGCAGAGGGATCAAATGGAACAACTGCCTTCTCATTACCTTTCTGTATTTCTGATTGAAAAGTAGCATATCCTATTTTGTTGCTTTCCTGAAACTCCATATCAGTTGTTTGTATATTTCTTGAAATATCTATAGATGCAGTTTCAAAATCATCATCCATGTTTAAGCCACTTAGAAATTCAACAATCACATCATTCATAGGGGAAGAAAGAAAACTTTGAAACAATTTGTCTTGCTGGAATTCTTGCCGAATCTCTTCATCAAGTTCAGGAGAAGAAAAATGGTCTTTGACTATAATCCCTTGATCAGATTTCTCTATTTTCTCACGATTTGTTTTTAACCATTCAAAGGAAGAAAAGCATAATGAGAGATGCTCTTTGTTTGCAGGTCTACTGATTTCTTCGAATTTAATATCATACCTGGAGGGTTTTTGATCTGAAACGTTATTAACACTGTGTTTGAGCGCTTTGAAAGAAGCAAAATGTAATGGAAAGGTTCCTATCTGTGATTTAAGCATTTCTTCATTTCCTTCATTTCTGTCATATGCACCCTTTTCTATGTCTTTGAATTGCTGAACATACTTGTTTTCATATTCACCTTCAACTGATGGCTGCAATTACTTGTCAGTTTGTTCCAGTGAATTAGTGTGACTTGGCATCAACACACACTCTTTTCCCTCAATGATGACCTTAGAATTTTCTTTCAACAATTTAAATGAAGAGACACATAGAGGTAAATAATTTCCTTTAGCTGATTCAAAACTTTCCTTTTTTCAACTGTGATATGTAAGCTGATAGATCTCACTATACTTTTGAAAAGGAACATTTTCAAGGGGAGAATAGGCAGTTGGAAAAAAATTCAACCTCATAATCATCGTCATATTCGTCACATATAGACAAATTAACAACATCTGCAATGTCATCTAGCAAGAAAAAACTTGGAGTATCAATTTGATCTTCATTAGACTGATTTGCAAACTCATTTTATTGACTATCCACAAATGAATACATGAAACGATCAGCCTCATGTTTATCCTAGGGTGGATCATGAAACATATAAGTACTTTTTCTTTTAATAAGTGGAATATCATCCTCTTCAAAATCATTAGCATTCAAAGTTTCAAGAGGACCAAAAATGTTATCAATTTTATGCTCCAGATTCCAGTCAACAATTTTCAGTTCATATCCATGTTCATGACCTGCAACACCCAACCCTTTACTTCTAATATGTCTACATGCTAGGATATTGTGCTGAATTTCCTGAGCATCACTAAACATTTTCTGTAAGGTCTCAGATTTTCTTTCCATTAGGAGGAAAGACATATCTGGGTGAAGAGTGGTGACATATTGAAGCATAGCAGCAACTTCAGTAGGTTGAATTTCTTTGGGAAAATCATAATAAATACTGGCAAACCTTCTATTGAAAGTGGAAATAGTCTCATTGCTTTGCTCTTTCAAGGCATACAATTCTGTAAGCTACAGGTCTAGAGATTTCTTCTTACCCCAAAACTTCGAAAATATATTCTTCAATTCTTCCCATGAGATAATTGTCTCTGGCTGCAAATGTTTAAACCATTCTTTGGTATCTACTCTCAATGATTGAGAGAAATCCCTCATACACACATCGTCATGGTCAATCTCAAATAAGTCTATAAAATGCTCAAAACTTTGGAGGTGTTTTTCCGCTGTGGTGGTTCCCATTTCTCCATCAAACAGAGGTAGGTACTCATGGTGCTTTGGAGGAAAATCATGGAGGGTGTGAGGTAATATTAATGGTCTGTATCTATGATGGGTCTTGGAGGGTGTTGGATCAAGTGAAATGTTATTTTTGATTTCCTGAGGCTTGTCAACTTGGTTGGGGTTATGATATGGCTCAGATGGGACATTTTTATCAAAATCATCAACAAATTGATGGGATATTTGTATAATTTTGAGGGGAGGGTATGAAACTTCAGGATTATCATGATCATCATTTGCATGTAGTAGATGAAGAAAAACTTGTTTAACATGTTCAAGAAAGGACTAGAGGTAATCTACAATGAACCATATAATGTTTTGGAAAAAACTTGATTTGAAGTACTTATTTTCTTCCATGATGCCTTTTCATACCTCTGTTAGAAGTCCCATCTTCAAGTAGTGGAGTCACCAATGATATTTCGAAAGCTGGATTCTGGATTGAGAGTGGAGTTGCCAGTTAAAATTTAAATTTCTGGATTCTTCTACCAGTGGAATCACCTTCAAACTGTTTTTTTTTTTTTTGATGTGTGGAGTCACCAGAGAAGGAATACAACCAATATGTGCCTAAGTGTATTCTGTTCTCAGACCTTATAAATCAACCATGTCGTACTTTCCCACGGAAAATTTTTCAATTTCGTCCCCAGCAACGACGCCAGAATGTTATCACTTTGAAAATTTTGTCCGACTGATAAACAAATGACAGAGGTAAATGTTTCAACCTACTTTAGATCTAGGCACTAGCCTGCTCAACTCAGAGAGGTCTCTCTCTCGTGTCACTGGGTACTTTTTTAATAATCAGTGGTTAGATTTGGTTTGTTTTGGGGGGTTTTTGATAAGGTTGCTGGTAGAGAAGGGGAGGAACACTTAGGGCTATGGAGTCGAAAATGAATAAGGCAATGACAGGCCATAAGAAATCTTCAGAGGAGAAAGGATAAATGAGGCAATGAATCTGAATTATAAATTGGGTTTAAGCAGAGTGGTAATAAGAAGGGGGAAACAAATAGTTGCATCAGAGCACTATTGAAATGAATTCTGAATCAGCCAGGGGGAAAATTACATAGTTTAAATTTCTTAAGTTGACAGCATCATAAGACGAATTTTGGACCTTTAACTCTCAAATTTAAACAAAAGAAAATGTAGATGGAATTTTAAAGACACAAGAAATACACACTGTGAGAGAAAACAAAACTCATATCACAACCATTAGAATCTTTTCATAAAAAGTTCATAACGCTTCTGCATTATATATTCAATTTAGCTCTAGGCAATTACAATGTCCTCCTGCTCAGAGGGAAGGTCCCTCTCCGATCCGTCCTTTTCATTTATCTTTGGAATAATATATATAGACAAACTACATCTGGGATTCAAAACGAATCAATTTCCCCATAGTCCCAAAAATAGACATTAGTTACAAAAAGGAGTAACGTATAACAATTGTACTCCTATTTTACAGGGAGCGTTATAAAAAAAACTGACATATTTGAGATTTTCGCTTTGAACACCACATGTCTATATCATTACAAAATTCTCTGAAACATACTAAATTTAGCTTGAAAACTATTTCATATTAGCATTTTCTTCTTTTAAAGTGTCAAGCCATGCAGCTGGTTTTCTCCAATGCYYTCAATTATCTCAGCTTTAATCTCTGTCTTCTGTCGCTTGCTCCACTTCCTCTTGACAGCTTGCGTATGATGCTCATTTGTGTATCCGTTGATGATTAAATCCTTCAAGATGGGATTTAATCTGACCTCTTAATCTGTTTCTGGCTCTTCAACAGACTTTGTATGAAATTTTGTTGCTAATATCCGTGCAACTGTTAGGGTCCTAACCCGCACATAGGTAGAACAATATATTCGGACATAATAAAGGTCAATATTAATAAGGCCTTGCAATAAAATAGAATAAGTCAAATATAAGAAGACCTAATAGAAGCTTCCGCTTCTAGAAGGATCTTCCTCTAGATGCTTCTTTTGATAGACATATTTAGTATAAATAGGAGTCGAGGGTATGAGAACCCTAGATTGGATATTATTGTAATAGAGCTCTGCTCGACTGGAGGTTTCCCCCTCGAAGAGGCCCATGAACATTTCTCTCAAAATCAAAGTGCTATTTCTGTTGTTATTATTATATCATTTCAGTGTTATTGTGGTGATTGTTCCTGTTATATTGCTGTTATTTTTCCATTTCCAGCATTTTATTTCTATTCTACATACTTTTATATCTGGTATATTACAAGTGGTATCAGAGCACTTTCCTTGGTAGAAATTGTGGGTAATTTTTTTTTTTAGGGTAGGGACATATTTCGGCATCTTTAAGCCACAAAGATATGTCATTACGTGCATAAACCCATGGTTGAGGGATTCATACATGCAGGAAATACAAGTGGTACTTAAGAGCACATCTGTTGGCCACCCTTGTAACCCTTGTTGGTACCCCTTCGAGTGGTATCACATCAGATATCACCTATGCATGGATCAGTGTTGTCCCTTGGGTATGGAAGCAAGTGAAGATCGAGGAAGAAAAGGTCAAACATGAACTGCGCGAAAGACACAACAACTGTCACTGGGTCGAAGTAAGCAAAAGAGCAGAAAATCCAGAGCAAAGTGTGGAAAAGCTAGCCGTTGGATGAGGATATCAAGGATGACAGATCAACACGGGAGATGGATCGAGGAAAAATCAGAAAGAGGGGAAAGCCACCATTACCACCGCGTAGAAAGAAAGGAGAGACAGGATGGCGAAGCCCGGGAAAAGTGGGTCAAGTTGAACTTATGTTTTAGACACCTAGGGTTTTGGTAATTAGGGTTTTGGCACCTAGGTTTCGACCTAAGGCTCCTCGGTGAGGAACTATAATGTATAAATAGAGGTCGAGAGGAACTAGGTCGAGGGGGTACTATTGTTGGGCATTGATATTGATTAGTGTTGATTGAGAGATTATTGTACTAAGAGAGAAGGAGTGTTGAGAGCGAGAGCTTCCTGGTATTGTAAGATCTTCAACTGGGTGCAAGGATCAAATCCCGCAACTGGGTGTGCAGGACGGTATAGGAAGAGAGAAGAAGAGAGAAGATTTGCTAGATAAGAGCATAGATCAAAATTGTAGGCCTTATCTTGATATATTATAAGCACAGTTTTGTGGATGTAGCCTTAGAGAGAGGGTGAACCACGTATACCTTATGTTGTGTGTGTGATTTATGCTTTGATCTCTGTTGATGTTATATGGTTAATTGCATTACTGTGTTAGATCATATCTATAATTGTGAAAGATAGATCTAGATTGATAAGTGTYGATGCATATGAAGTTGTTGTTGTACTTGATCCACTTGACATTCCTTTGGTTGTAGACACCTTTGTCAAGAAACCCCCTCATAGCTKCTTCAGGTGAGACTGCATCTGTCTCGCAGGTGTTGCTGAAAGGGCCAGTAGTTAGGGATTGATGGTGCGCTCTTGGAGTGAACCTTGGGTCTACACCTGTCCCAACAAATGGTTTTGTTGTCGAGACATGAATCTTTGTGAGSGAATGTCAAGGTAGTTCCCATCAAATATAGAGATTCAAAAGTGGATAGAAGATCAGGAGAGGGACTTCGCTGAAGTCCAGAACAAGAACCCTAAAATGAGTATTGAAGATTGGCTACAAAGATACATTTTCACCGACATTCACGAGATTTTCTTTGGAGGAATCCATCAGGAGCTACATGAGTGGTTAGCTATATTAGATGATACATAGTTTGAGATCATATCTAGACTTCCTATGGCTTGGAAATCGACGCTGATACAAAGGGTTAAGAGAGTTGATAACGCTATATCCAGAGCCATAGATTATTGGTTTGATAGTAACATTGGAGGGTATATCAACGAATTTGCTGTTGACAGAGTAGAATCGTATAGCCACGCTGAGAGATAATTTTTCAAAGGACCCAGAGGGAAATTTTTGCATTTTCTGAAGTTAAGAATCAATATTCTCTTGCATGAAAACCACATCTTAAAGATACAGTAGATTGGCTGGACCTGAAAAGGCTAATGTTCAAAAACTCGGACAACGACAACGACACATAAGTTGGACATATGTGCAGTGGAAGAGTATTTAGAGGGGTTCACCTTGAGAACCTATTTAATCAAAACTACGGAGAAGAGGATTTCTATAGTGGGAAAGAGGTAGATATGACAGACGAAGAACATTCAGAACCCACTGGAAGAAAAGCAGGGAAAGCTAAAGAGCTTCTCCAAAGCGATCCAGAAACCTTAGGAACTACGCAAACTACTGAATTAAGTTATAACGACCCCCCTGTTGTTTCAAAAACATTAAATCTTCAGAATAGTCAGAATCACCAGAGTCTGTAGAGTACCATTACAAACATTTTAGTGTCTACTCAGACAAGAAACCTAGGCAGCTCCATGGCAGATGAGATGAGGATACCTATCTTTAGAGGAGATGGATCTGAAGATCCTGATCAACACTAGTTCCTATGTGAAGCCATATGGAACATTAAAAACATTACCAATGAAGCTGTTAAAAGAAACCAGTTTAGCACCACACCAATGGATCGCGCGTTAAGATGGTACATGAAGCTTGTCCAAGGACTTGCGTAGCCTAAGCCACTGAATGAGATCAAGAACACACTGGTTGTAGAGTTTAAGACACCTAAGTTGGAGTCAAAATGTATCACATAATTGAAGGAGATCAAGCAAAAGGTCGCCAAACCTGTTTGGGAGTTTGATCAAAGATTCAAAACCTTAACCGGGATTGACTTTTAAGATCCTAGATGAACATAACAAGGAATGGTTCATCGCTACCCTTCTACTGCATATTAGAGTTCCCTTGATGCAATAGAAGATTGCATCGCAGGAAGAAGATTTGGAGATCGCCATGAAGCTTGAATTAGCACCTATGGGAGAATCTAGCTCAGGCATGAGCCAGATCCTGAGCCAACTGACTAGTTTGTCTCTGCAGGTCGAGGATATGAAGAAGGAAAAGGGGAAGGAAAAAAGAAAATATATATGGTGTGTAAGATGAATATCCGAAGGTCATGATAAGGAACACTGTCCCTTTTTTCATGAATATTTAGCCTCAGGAGCACTGAGCCCCTTGAAGCAAGTTAACTTGCCCTGGTGCGTAGTATGCATAAACCGACATCGCCCTGGTGAGTGATACTATATGCAGAAGTATGTTCAAACACCCATAAACTTGTATTTCACATTTTGTAAGTCCATAGGGCATGATGACAGAGATTGTAGGGCCTTTGACCTAATGCATGAAATATTAAGAGACATTTACAAGATCCAAGGTGAAGTGCACCAAGAAGGAAACAATGCACAATACAATTCCCCAGGAAGATGAACTTTCAATCCTTGAGGTGGATACAGAGGAGGAGGAGGAGGAGAAGGTATGGGTTGAGGCTGAGGAAAAATAATCTATTACAACTGCGCGCAACCAGGACATCTAGCAAGGGATTGTCAGAACCCTTGCACCACCTGTAGTTATTGCAACTCCTTCGAGCATGTTATTGAAGACTGTACTATGTTGCTATCCAAGCTTCAGGAAATACGAGGACCCCAACAGAACCCTCAAGTACAACTGATATATGCTAAGCCTCATGGAACAAACCCTAGAGTCGTTGTTATTACTCGAGGAGGCACTGCTACAGGAGAGGATAAAACAATCCAAAGAAAGATTGGAGAATATTCAGGTATCAGGAAAGCCACGGAGAAGACTTGGGATTTTGATGCAAAGAAAGAAAGACAAATATTCGAGGAAGTGAGACAGGATTTCAAGAGATACCAAGGGTCCTCATCAAAAACATGACTGTAAATAAAAGAGTATGGAATGCCTCAGGCATTTGACCAATTGACTGCGCATAAAGAAGGAAAAGAGGTAAGTAAACTCATCGAAATTTTGTACACTTGTCTTGAGTTAATTCTGGATGGGAACGCTGTGCAAGAACTATAGAAATTAATCATGTAGTATGAGCTAGGGAAGATAGACCCCTTACTGAATAAGGCAGTACACCAAATTGGCAAGAAGAGAAGAACAAATAAAGAATTACATCTGAATGCTCAGATAGAAGAATATGATATAGACTATGTGGTCCTCGACTTAGGATTGGAGGTCAATGTCATGACAAAGAAAACTTGGGCACTGATGGGAAAACCCAAACTAATCTATTCCCCTATCAGACTTCGCATGGATAATCAACAAGCTGTCAACCCATTTGGATGATTGGAGCATGTCCCCATGGACATCGACGGAGTTGGAACCTTTGCAGATTTTGAGGTAATTGAAATTGTTGATGATAATTTCCCTTACCCTGCATTGCTTGGAATCGATTGGGCCTTCGAAAAATCTACTGTTGTTGATTTGAAAAAAATAAATATGACCTTTGAAAGAGATGGCCTTAGGGTCATTGCACCCTTATATCCATATGAGGGTCAGCGTTACATAGAGCCCATCAGAGAAGAGGACCATGCATACGAATTGGAAAACATCTACAAACTAACAGCTAGACAGCAGGATTATATCAATCCTACAGCCGATGGGAATCTGAGATGGCGAAGTGAAAACACGTGTTCATCAGACTCAGAAGAAGCGCTGGAGAACTAGAAAAACAATATGTATGAAATCTCTACAAGAAGATGTGCTAGATTAACCAGAGAAGTTCGCTGGATCGACATAACAGTGAGTAAGTTACCCACATTTGATGGCCTGAACCCTCTAGAAACCTTCCTTTCAGATTTTGAGACAAGTGTACCAACAAAACAATGATTTTTGGCAATGGATGAGGCCATGAAAGCTACACCAGCAAGATGTTGGGGGACACACAAAAGAAACATCACAGACTGGACACAATGCCGAACCTTGATGACAACACAATTTTCAGCACAAGTAGTAAACTGCGAAGTAAGGTATACTGGTCGAAGCTGCCCAAAGGACCATGCGTGAAGCTGTGAAGAGGCATGGAGCAATATTCCTTGAGAACAATGGGTGCACAGATTCATTAACATGCTATATATGACCCTTATCAACTGGTACCTTAAAGCAGAACTACGCCTCATCACCACAGATTGGGAAGGTATGATTCAAATTTTTTTTACCACCTTTTTATTTGAAAGTGAATATCCTTCAGTAGACCAAGCACTAAAGATTGTGAGGCATAAGGTATTCAAAAAGGCATCTAGCCTCCCTATGGAACAAGAGGAGGATGAATGGACTATGCCTCTCCAGAAATTGCAGACTTTCTATAACATCAATGCTGATGACACCTAGGGGTTTCGACCTAAGGCTATTTCTGAGGAACTATAATGTATAAATAGAGGTCAAGAGGACCTAGGTTGAGGGGGTACTATTGTTGGGCATTGATATTGATTAGTGTTGATTGAGATATTATTGTACCGAGAGAGAGGGAGTGTTGAGAGCAAGAGCTTCCTGGTATTGTAAGATCTTCAGTTGGGTGCGAGGATCAAATCCTGCAGCTGGGTACGTAGGACAGTAGAGGAAGAGAGAAGAAGAGAGAAGATCTGCTGTCTAAGAGTGCAGATCATAACTGTAGGCCTTATCTTGATGTATTATAAGTGCAGTTTTTTGGACGTAGCCCTAGAGAGAGGGTGAACCATGTATACCTTGTGTTGTGTGTGCGATTTATGCTTTGATCTCTGTTGCTGTTATATGGTTAATTGCATTACTGTGTTAGATAAGATATATAACCGTGCATGATAGATATAGCTTGATAAGTGTTGATGCATATGAAGTTGTTGTTGTACTTGATCCACTTTACATTCCTTTGGTTGTAGACACCTCTATCCTGCAACCCCCTCATAGCTACTTCGGGTGAGACTGCATCTGCTTCGTAGGTGTTTCCAAAAGGGCCAGTAGCTAGGGATTGTTGGTGCGCTCTTGGAGTGAACCTTTGGTCTTCCCCTATGCCAAGAATCAACCTAGATTACCTAAAGCCCTCTTTAGATAAACCGATCGACCACCTGACTGCTATAGTTCCACCGAGAACAACACTCGGGAAGATACTCTCTAGTACATGGGTAGTCAGGCAGTATGACTAAGGGTACAGTCTAGCCTCCTTAGTTAGTGCCCTGAGATATTGGGTTGAGTACTATTTTTGGACCCCACACATATATCAAAGAGGTATAGCACGGGGCAAACCCTTGAATACCTAATCCTTGGGTACATAAACATAAACAAATTAAAACAAACAAGATCTATTGCTGTGCAACTGTGTTTGGGTTGCCAAATCACTAAACATTCATTCTTGTTTAAGCATTTTGGAATTTCATCACTACAGTATTCTTCAGACCGAAGTATAACTCCGCAGGTGTAAAAAAAAAAAAAACAAGTCTGAATTTTTTTTCACCGTTATTTGAGACCTATTCCATTGGATTCATCTCTTCACCCTTATCACATTCATACATATCATTTTTCGGCAAAATTTTTGACCCCACCCGCCCCTTTTTGGTTCCCTCGTCCTCATGGCCCATACCCATTGCCAAGACTTGGAAGCTCGCTTCAATACCTTGCAATCTAGTCTCACCGAGACCCAACAAGAAGTGAAACAACTCAGTGCCAATTTTGTCACCATCAATACAACCATGCAGTCCTCAATGGAGGAAATCAAACAAGACCTGACCACCCATCTTGAATCTGTCTTTTCGATGCTCTTCACCAAGCTGCATATCCCTATAGATAACCCTTCCTCTAACCCACCTTCACATACTAAAGTTGAAAATTCCTCTCATTCCCATAACTTTCAGCACCATCACTTTCAACGTGACCTACGCCTTTTGCAGGTAGATGTGACCAAATTTGATGGCTCGGATCCCACTGGTTGGGTAACCCAAATGGGACATTATTTCTCTTTATACAACATTACATATGACTTGGTCATATTCTGGTATGATGTTCTCCATCTAGATCAAGAACGTTGGCAATGGTGGCAATGGACAAAAACGTCCCATCAAGGGTATATTGCTTGGACACACTTTGTGGCAGATCTTTATGAACTCTTTGACACTGACACCAACCATTTGGTCCATTTGAAAAAGTCGAAACAATCAGGAACAGTGGAAGACTTTATAGTTGCCTTTGAGTGCTTGGCTTTTCAAACAGAGGGCATGTCTGATGCCTTTTCTCGAGAGTTTTTTTATCAATGGCCTCAAGGATGAGTTTCGTGCCCATGTCCTCATGGCTCAGCCTCAGAGTTGGGTGGAGGCTACTAAAAGAGATAAAGAAGCACAACAAGTTTTATCTTCTCAAAACCGGAAACCCTTTTTTATTCCTCGCACTAAACCAGTAAATCCCACTACTCCCTCCGCTCCACTAAAGATCCAAAAAATGACCAGGGCTGAAATGGCTGAACGCCAACTCAAAGGCCTTTGTTATAATTGTGATGAAAAATATTTCTTGGGCCACAAGTGTAAGGAACAAAAGATTTTTATGGCCATCTCGGAGGATATTTCAGAAGAGGATGTTGAAACTCCCCTTGTGTCTAAGTCACTTGAAACCACTGACATAACCCCTCCCTCAGACCTTCCTGAAGTAGAACTGGTCATTTACCTCAATGCTCTCACTGGCTTCTCCGCTCCCCAAACCCTCAATCTAATAGGTTACATCAAGCATAGGAAGGTCATCATTCTGGTTGATAGTGGAAGCACCCATAATTTTATTCATCATCACATTGCCCAAGAAACTCATTACTACATCCATGCCGTCAATAATTTCCAAATCATGATTGCCAATGGTGGCTCCATGAAATTTGGAGGGCATTGTGAAAATGTGCATCTCCAAATTGGTGACTACCGCCTGCAATCTCATATGTTTGCTATCGACATGGGTGGTTGTGACATTGTGTTGGGTGTAGAATGGCTAAGGACTTTGGGTCCCATTCTCATGGATTTTAAGGAATTAACCATGCAATTCGACCAGGAGGGCCACGAATATAAGTTCCAAGGCATCACTGTCTGTTCACCTGATATCATTAGTTCCCATCGCATGGAAAAGTTTCTCAAAAAAGGTCATTGAGATGTTATTTCCCAACGCCATGCCATACAAGCAACATAGACACCCTCGGTGCCGCAAGACCTCCAAGCCATCCTTTCTAAACATAAAGTGGTCTTTTCCACTCCCCAGGGACTCCCTCCTTCCCATGGTGTTCATGATCATTCCATTCCCCTTGTACCCGGAAGCCTTCCTCCCAATATCCGTCCGTATCGTCACCCCTTTTCCCAAAAAAATGAAACTGAAAAAATGGTCCAGGAACTCCTTAATGTAGGCGTTATCCACCCTAGTACGAGCCCCTACTCTTCTCCTGTGGTCATGATCCCAAAGAAAGAAGGTTCTTGGCGAATGTGTCATGACTTCCATGCCCTAAAAAAACTTACCATTAAATACAAATTTCCCTTTCCTGTCATTGATGACCTCTTGGATGAATTGAGTGGCGCCCAATTCTTTACTAAACTTGATCTTTGTTCGGGCTACCACCAGATACGTATGAAAGAGGCAGAAATTCCCAAGACTGCCTTTAGAACTCATGAGGGCCACTATGAGTTTTTGGTCATGCCCTTTGGCTTGTGTAATGCCCCCTCCACCTTCCAAAGACTCATGATTCATGTCTTCCATCCTTTTCTTCGTTATTTTGTATTAGTTTTCTTTGATGATATCCTCATGTATAGGAAAACGTGGACAAACCACCTTTCTCATGTGGATCGAGTTCTCCATCTACTCTCTCAACACCAACTATTCTTGAAACAGTCTAAATGTTCCTTTGGTTCCTCAGAAGTGGAGTAATTGGGTCATCTAGTTGGCAAGGATGACGTCAGGGTGGATCCTAAAAATATTGAAGCTATGCAAGACTTGTCTCACCCAAAGACTCTCAAAATCTTGCATGGATTTTTGGGCTTAACAAGTTATTATTGCAAGTTTGTTAAGAAATATGGAAAGATTGCAACACCTCTCACTGCACTCCTAAAAAAGAACTCTTTCACTTGGACTCCAACCACTGCTCAAGCTTTTCAAACCTTGAATATGTCCATGTGCACCACTCTAGTCCTGGCCCTTCCTGATTTCACAAAGACCTTTGTCTTGGAATGTGATGCTTCAGGGAAAGGAATTGATGCTGTCCTTATGCAAGAGGGTCGACCTTTGGCCTTTACCAACAATAAACTATCTGAAATAAATCTGGGAAAATCAATCTATGAAAATGAAATGTTGGCTATTCTGCATGCAGTTGATATGTGGTGCCCTTATCTATTGGGGCAATGCTTCCAAATTAAGAAAAACCATCAAAGCCTCAAGTATTTTCTGGAACAACGCATTTCCTCCCTGGAGCAACAAAAATGGGTGACTAAGCTCTTTGGATATGATTATGAGATCATTTACAAGAAAGGAAAAGACAATGTGGTTGTGGATGCACTTTCCC
>SNQJ01S0025603.1:122341-138518 GCA_010110895.2 Picea sitchensis
TTCTGGAACAACGCATTTCCTCCCTGGAGCAACAAAAATGGGTGACTAAGCTCTTTGGATATGATTATGAGATCATTTACAAGAAAGGAAAAGACAATGTGGTTGTGGATGCACTTTCCCAAAAATATGAAGATGAAGGATCCCTTTTTTCTCTTTCCTTCATTGTACCAGATTGGCTCCAAGCCGTTTTCCAGGAATGGCTACAAGATCCCAAAAGTTCATATCTGATCCAACAATTACAGTCCAATGCTCCAGCCTCCCCAAGGAACCCTTGGCTCCATGATGAGCTTTGATACAAAGGTCGTTTGTATTTAAGTAAAAAATCAAAACTTAAATCCACGGTACTTTCTGAGCTTCATGCTACACCCACAACGGAGCACTCCGGGTTCACCAAAACCTATGACAGGGTCAAACGTTATTTTTTATGGGATGGTATGAAATAAGACATTCATAATTTTGTCACTGAATGTGATGCATGTCAACGCAACAAGGGAGAAACATTCAAATCTCCAGGCACACTACAATTGCTTCCGATTCCACCTGCTATTTGGAGGGATATCTCTATGGATTTTATTACAGGATTACCCAAATCGGGAAAGAAATCAGTCATCATGGTGGTTGTTGATCACCTTTCCAAGTATGCTCATTTCTACGCTCTTCAACACCCATTTACAACATCCATGGTGGCTCAACTTTTCATGGATCAGGTCTTCAAGCTTCATGGCATGCCACACTCTATTGTTTTTTATCATGACCCAACTTTCACCAACAATTTTTGGCAAGAACTGTTCAAACTACAAGGCACCCAATTGCATCTCAACACAACTTATCATCCCCAGATTGATGGTCAAACGAAAGTTGTCAACAATGTTTTGGAAACATATTTGAGGTGTTTTGCCTCAGAAAAGCAAAATCAGTGGGCTCAATGGTTACCCCTAGCTGAATGGTGGTACAACACTTCATACCATACAACTACACGCATGAATCCTTTTGAAGCAGTATATGGACATAAGCCACCTTCAATTCTCTCATACTTACCTGGTGTCTCGAAGGTCTAGGCAGTTGACCAAACACTTACAGTTCGAGAGGAAATTCTCCATACCCTCAAAGAGAATTTGGTCATGGCATAGAATCACATGAAGCAACAAGCAGATCAAGGTCGCTCTGAACGTCAATTTGTAGAAGGGTGTTGGCAGCAGGCCGAAGTGGGGAAGAAAGTGTGCACAAAGAAGAATGACACCTGGAAGAGCAATCATGGGAAAGAAATCATGCAGGAGTAAAGCGACCACTGGCAAGAAGCATAGCATGCGCACATGCAAGAAGGAGGCGACAACTGGAAGGAAGAAAACACACGCATGCATAGAAGGAAGACCTAATGACAGTAGTTGTTAGGGTTTTTGTAATATTTTTGTGTAAATGGCTGAAGAGCCCGATAGATATAAATATAGATACACAGGTATCATAGAGAGGTTCACTGGAGTTCGGAAGAAGTTCGGTTCACTACCTTTGTAAAGTCCGATTATCTTTATGTAATTTTTTAATGAGATAACTATTTTGGTAAGAAATTGAGCTAGGAGGAAGAGAGGAGGTAGATTTTGAGGATTAGATTGCAGGTTGTTGATCCTGGTGCGATCTGGTTTGCCTCACAAAGATCTTACCCATATGATGAGAGTTTTAAGCACGAGGTGCAAGAATTGCAAAACTACCATAATAAGAGAGTCAAGAGACAAATCTTTGTGGGCATAGCCTAGGACGAGGTGAACCATGGTAATACCTGTGTAATGTGAGGAATGTATGCATATCTTTGTCATACCTTTATTAGTTATATGCTCTGTTAAATGAATGAATGAATGAGTTATTATATTTCTAAGTAATTTCTGTTGAGTTATTAAGAATAGAGGCCACTAAGTCAAAGTAGTAAACGAAATAATAGTAGGGCGTAATATAAATCACAATTAATGGATCATAATGTAGATCCCCTATCTCATACTCAATCCTAGGCTGTAAACACCTGAGTATTACAACCACCCATTTAAAGCTATCTCGGGTGAGACTGCGCAGTGCATTCTTTGTGCTGCGTTGCCTTCTAGTTTACCAGAAGGGCCGATAGTTTTAGGATTTGTTGGTACCCTTATAGATATGAACCCTAGGTCTATGACGCAGGTAGTAGAGAGAAGATATTCAACTAAGAACCAACAAATAGTTCCATTTTCGGGACTTGAACTCGGGTCTCTCGAGTGAGAGCCAAGTATCCTAACCAACTAGACTACAAGGCACACATTTCATAAATAGCACCATCCACGTGATGATTGAGGAATTTGAAGTTCACCACCAGATAAGTACACCGTATCATCCACAGGTGAACGACACAGTAGAGGCCTTTAACAAAATTCTAGAGAATGCACTGACAAAGATCTGTAATGTCAACAGAGACGACTGGGACCTCAAAGTACCAACAATATTATGGGCGTATAGGATGACATGTAAAAATTTGACAGGGCACACACCTTTCAAACTCGTCTACGACCAAGAAGCGGTAGTTCCATTAGAATTTTTAGTACCCAGCTTACGCGTAGCCACTATCACACAAATGACATAACACAACACAATACAGGAAAGACTGAATCAACTATTAGCAATGGAGGAAGACTGAATCCTTGCAGGATTCCATCAACAAGTGCAGAAGGCCAGAGACAAAGTGTGCACGATCGACACATTAAGAAGAATTTCACGGAAGGAGATCTAGTATTTCTCTATGACAACAAGTCGTTTCAGCACCCAGGGAAGCTGAAAATGCATTGGTTAGGACCATACGAGGTCAAATCTATAACAGGTTGTGGAGCTGTATAGTTAAGAGATTCAACAGGGGCAGACCTCAAAGGAATGATCAATGGGAGCCGACTGAAGCTGTACAAGGACAGTCGACCACCCACTGTGCAGTAAAAAAAAAAAAAAGAGTCACGAAAAAGCCACAGGACGCTCGAAACACAAATGTAGTAAAGGCAAGAGCAATGGTTACATGCCTAAGACAAACAAGTGAGAAATGAAAAGTCAACAAAATCAGGATGATAGTACAACACTAAGAGAAATTAAAGCACGATAAGGACTGATGGAATGTCACATTAAACACGCCAACTAGAAACGACAAGAGAGGCATAATGGAAAGTACAAAACTTTCGCAGATGCATTGAACCCACAATTATGGTGCATTAATCACATCATGGAGGAAGCGTCCACGATAAGCTTCATGACAAGCCCATACAACATGCGAGCATGGAAACAACTTTTCTATTCGCGAAAGGAGAACAAAGAGACAACAACAACATCTCAAACGAACATAGCGAGACCACAGAGCTCACCACAGTCTTCTAAAGTCAGGAGATGTTCCACACTCACCACTATGGCACCACCAAAGTCCGACGAACCAGATCAGACTGCCAGACCGACCAGAGTTCAAACTAGGTCACGAGGACTACTGGAAGAAAATGAGCAGCAACAACTGGAGATCGTTGATATCGATGAGATCCCATCCCCAAAGATATCACCGGGAAACTCTACACTGATACTGGAGGACATCCAACAACCACAAGTAGAGGCCATGGAAGAGGACACATAGGCAGAGGTGCAGGACCTCAGAATGAGGAAGAGGAACCCCAACAGGAAGTACAACCAGAAAGCACTGAACCAACCGTGGAGGGTAACAACAGAACATAAAATCAAGGATCAAAAGGGAAACTAGACGAGGTGTAGGTACCCAGCCCAGGTCAACCAAGATAAGAAACCACGGGAACCACCTCGGCTTGGCCATAATGGTTTACAGGGCAACAACCGAGAATCGCTGGAACTTCGTACCAACCACCACAGTAGGAAGACAAAGTTCTGATACCAAGCTCACTTGGCAAGAAACCGATAATAGAAATCATGCTACCATGCATACCAGAGGGAGTACATATAGAGCCACAACTACTAGGTCATGTTGGGAAGCTCAAATATTCCAACCATGATGTCTTAGACGACACCAAGTACCTAGAAATTGCGCCAAGGGTTTTTATGCAAAACATAGTGGTCAACCAACCTGGGGAAATGATTAGCCAACCACACTAGTGGGAAGTTGGATTGGACCGAACATGAATTTTAGGATTGCTGAAACTCCCACACTTTGGCAGAGGCCAGTACACAACAACATGCGTTAAGAAACTGTTAGCAATTACCCATGGAGGGGATATGTAGCTGGACAAACCCGTCCCCATAACAATTGATATTATTGCATAGATAGCAGGACTACCCAGCCGGGGTATGGATCCCACGCTGATTCTGGACCATAAATCCAAGGAAAAAGTGCTAGCAGAGGAAATGAAGAAGAAATACAACACCACTAGGGGGACAAGAGGCATTATAATCAAATGGATCAAAAATGCAACAACACAACTGGGTGCAAAGATCTTAGCCTATAAGTTGCTAAGAAAATGCCACAAAGATGAAGTACCAGTAGGAGTCATCGCAATTGCAGCTTAATGCGCAGAGGGCACCTTCATGAGTTGGGCGCCTTATCTGCTAAACTTGTTCCAAGTGGACTGCAAGGACATGCAGGAACTCGGTACAAAGTTTCATTACTCATGGCTGCTCACCCTCATAGCCTTCACGGGATGGCGGGAACCAGGGCATGTAGTTTTTGCTACGAGACCATAGCCAGCGGGAGCGAGATATTGAGTTCTGAGATCGGGGCCACAAGCTAGACAGGAGAAGGACAATGGAATCATCTTTGAAGCATACCTATGGGACATGCAATAAGCTATTATCCGGTCATGGAGAATAACACCGGAAGCTATCGCGTGAAATGGGAATATCGCTAACTTCAGGGCTACATGTCAAGCCATGTGGATACAACCCAGACAAGATCTAGATAATCAGTGGCTACCGATGTGTTACTGCATCAAAAAAGGTGATACAAACATGGTCATCAGTCAATGGCCTAATGAATGGAGGATCACATCCATTCCCCGGGAAGTACCAGAAGGACCCGCAGAAGGAGAAGCAATACAGGTGGAAACACAACCTCCACAAATCCCAGTGCCCAAGAAACCAAGGACAAGCCAAAACAAACCAAATCAGGAAAATGAAGGGTCAAAGAAGACAGGAACCCAGAAGAGGAAAAAAGAAACCAATGAACAACCAAAACAAGCTATAAGAGCGCAGGAGACAACCCCAAACCCCACCACACAGGAGCAAGGGGGAACTAAGAGACTGACTGTACAGGCCGCAGGCATGCACAAGAAATCAAGGGCACAATGAACATCACCGGACTATATGATCACAGAGGACGACGGAGAAATGATTGCTAGAATGGTCCATGATTGTCTCATAAAAGACTTCGACCATGCAACACATCACAGGGATAGTTTTCAAAAAGAGCTCGCAGAAATAGGATAGCTCCTCAGGACACTCAGAGAGGCCCAGAGAGAAAGTAGCAACAGAGGCATAAAAAAATTGACAACACAAACCAAAGAAAGAGTGGAGGTAAAAGAAAGAGACCCAACCCTCCCCATGCCACACACAAATGCAATAGTCCACATAAGACCAAGCATGCTACGAATGGATGAAATAGTGGGACATACACCACTGAAGGATTTGAACCACATTCAATTGGTCCTGACATGGATGCCATCAAGGGAATTACACAAATTGCAGGTTAGCGTCGACCACGAGATGCAGTCTTGGGCACATAAAAACTTAGTTGAGCTACAGAAAGTGAAAAAGCAGAAGGAAGCACTGGAAAACGAGTATGAGCAGGCCAAATTTGAAACTCGGGAGAAGACAGAATGCAGGAATGAATTGGAACACAGTGGGAGAAATTTTTGGGAAACTTCCAAACATTGCGCAAGAAAATGAACTCCCAGCCACAGAAAAGATCGACCAGATTGCATAGGCAATTTATCGATACAAGAAGGAGATCGAGGATCTTTGAGAACAACTAACAACAACAACTCCACCAGAAGTAAAGGAGCAGAGGAGGCAGGAAACAACAATGCAAATACAGGAGATGGAGAAGCGGGTTAGCACGATAATTGACTTGCTCGACAAAGCAACACAACTTTGGACAAGACTGGAGGAGGACCCACAGGTTCAATGCTGGGACAAGGAAGAGGAGAGGATCAATGCAATGATCCATGAACTCAAACAGAGGCAAAATACCATACCAATCCCAGAACGCGTCAAGGGGACGCCAAAGTTGAAGAAGATGCAGGTAGAACTTATCACTGCACATACACAGAAACAAGAGCAACAGGATCAAATAGAACCATTACAGGAATGGGTAGAAGAAGTAATCGCATAGGTAGAAGCATATAGAACACAGATGGAACAGACTCAGGTAGAATGCGCAGGACTACTAAGTGACAAAGTGGTCGTTCAGGTAGTGTATACCATTAAGGAAAAGACCACACATGCATTGACAAAAGCAACAGAGCTAAAGGAAAAATTCCAGATGATCATTGAAGAGATCGAGGAAGCTCAGAAAGATTAGGTGACTCGAGACGAGTCACATGTTAGTGTTGGGGGCCTGTTGGTAGCAGACCGAAGTGGGGAATAAAGCGTGCACAAAGAAGAATGACAGGTGGAAGAGAAATTGTGGGAAAGAAAACGTGCAAGAGGAAAGCGACAACTGGTAAGAAGCACAACACGCACACATGCAAGAAGGAGGCGACAAATGGAAGGAAGAAAACTCACACATATAGAGAAGGAAGACCTAACGATAGTAGTTGTTAGGGTTTTTGTGTAAATAGCTGAAGATCCCGATAGATATAAATATAGATACGCAGGTATCATAGAGAGGTTCGTTGGAGTTCGGAAGAAGTTTGGTTCACTACCTTTGTAGAGTCCGATTATCTTTATGTAATGTTTCGATGAGAGAACTATTTTGGTAAGCAATTGAGATAGGAGGAATAGAGGAGGTAGATTTTGAGGATTATATCGCAGGTTGTGGAGCCCAGTGCGATCTAGTTCGCCTCATAGATATCTTACCCATCTGATGAGAGTTGTAAGCGCGAGGCGCATGAATTACAGAACTGCCATAATAAGAGAGCCAAGAGCCAAATCTTTGTGGATGTATCCCAGGAGGGGGTGAACCATGGTAATGCCTGTGTAATGTGATGAATGTATGCATATCTTTTTCATACCTTTATTAGTTAGATGATGTGTGAAATGAATGAATGAATGAGTTATTATATTGCTGAGTAATTGCTATTGAGTTATTAAGAATAGAGGCCACAAAGTCAAAGTAGTAAACAAAATAATAGTAGGGCGTAATATAAATCACAATTAATGGCTCAGAATGCAGATCCCCTATCTCATACTCAATCCTAGGCTGTAAACACCTAAGTATTACAACCACCCATTTAAAGCTATCTTAGGTGAGACTGTGCAATGCATTCTGTGTGTTGTGTTGCCTTCTGGTTTACCAGAAGGGCCGATAGTTTTAGGATTTGTTGGTACCCTTATCGATATGAACCCTAGGTCTATGGCGTAGGTAGTAGAGAGAAGTTGTTCAACTAAGAACCAACAAAGGGGATCAGGTGTTTCTTCGACTGCAACCTTACAAGAAAAATTCCCTCAAGGACGAGCATTGTTAGAAGCTAGCGCCCAAATTTTATGGTCCTTATACCGTTCTCAAGCGTGTGGGACAGGTGGCCTATCAGTTAGTTTTTACCAATCATTCGAAGCTACATCCTATTTTTCATTTTTCATGCTTAAAGAAGGTGATTGGAACTAAGTTCCAAATTCAAACCAACCTTCCCAAGTTAGCCAAAGAAGGATCCATTTGGCTACAACCATAAGAAGTTTTGGACCAGCATGAGCGTCGCCTGTGTTAGAGAACCATCAAGGAAGTTTTGGACCAGCAGATGCCACTTGGGAACTATCTACCATTTTGAAGCAATTTCCACATTTCAAGCCTTGAGGACAAGGCTGTTTTTAAGGGGGAGGACATGTTAGGGTCCTAACCCGCACATAGGTAGAACAATATATTCAAATGTAATAAAGGTCAATATTAATAAGGCCTTCCAATAAAATAGAATAAGTTGAATGTAAGAAGACCTAATAGAAGCTTCCGCTTCTAGAAGGATCTTCCTCTAGATGTTTCTTTTGATAGACATATTTAGTATAAATAGGAGTCGAGGGTATGAGAGCCCTAGCTTGGATATTATTGTAATAGAGCTCTTCTTGACTGGAGGTTTCCCCCTCAAAGAGGCCTGTGAACATTTCTCTTAGAATCAAAGTGCTATTTCTGTTGTTATTCTTATATCATTTCAATGTTATTGTGGTGATTGTTCCTGTTATATTGCTATTATTCTTCCATTTCTATCATTTTATTTCTGTTCTGCATACTTTTATATTTGGTATATTACAACAACTAGCTTCTCTTTCTTCTTCAATGATAAATTTTTCATATTATTTGAAAATCCTGGTTCGCTGGGGACCACTTGATCTGTCTTATCCATCGTTCCCAGTTTTCCATAAAATACGATCTTATCTCCCTTAATTTTACAGAAATTAAGAAGCTGATTCGGATTGTATTTATCTCGTTTAGAAATGGAACGTCAATTGCCCAAAACAGAGTAATTTCATCCTCATTTTTAAAGGCAGTCACCATTTAGAACCAATCATAGGTTACTAACGAAAGTACTAGCGAGGAATACAGCTGATCACGTTTGGCCTCTGAGTTCAAATGATGAGATTTCAAATCAATCCTTTGGTGGCGTTCACTTGGTACCACACAGACGAAAAATACTCAGACAAGTGCTTCAAGGTTATTTCATGGCTAGCCGTCAACCCTCCTTTTCCGCATGTGATCTTTGGACGTGACACATTTAATGATGTTTTGACACGTGACATCGGGTTGTATTTTAGCGGTTTCGAGCTCAATTKCTTTTCCCCCTGATATCCACCTAGGGGCACCACATAGCTTCGACGCAAAACCATGGTATTTGAATCGACCCACCTTCAAGGGTTTAAACCTCGAGCTAGTTCTAGGCCCGATACACTTTACGACCGTCGATCGRCCACACCCATGATTTGCAGTTCGTCGGATCCAATCAATATCATATCTCTTCCATACTTAGCCCACCTGCTATATGTAGCTCCATTCCGCCAGTCTATCACTCTTTTATACTGATTTGGCACCCTGCTGAATCTCGAGTCTTRGGTTACAAGAAATTAGTACGGTGATAACATTGTTAACAAATTAATGCTACAACCATTAGGACTGCAAAAAACCTCACTTTCATACATCATTTACTTACTTTTCAGTCGTGGAAATTGACTTCTAAACCTAGATTACTGTTCTACTGGTTATTGGATATCTTTTTGATGGTTTAATTGTTGAGTTTTATGGTTGGAACTTGCTGCTGTAGCAATTGTTTTCTATAGCCATAAGACTTCCCTAAAACTTTTCTGATAAATTCATTTGGAATCCCTAATTTACCATCAAACTTCATGCTTAAGTATTGGAAAGTTATCTATTGTTTTAGTACTTCATTGTCCAATAATTATTTGACAATTTCGATGGTTAAATATGCAGTAACTAGATATTATTCTTGCTGATATATATTTCAGTTTACTGCTTCAATATAGGACAACAATATTTTATTTCTTGTCCACTTCATTTTGGGTCTTGTATCTCGATTGTTTGTCTAGTCTTAGGAAGGTGTAACACTTTGGTGCAGGTACTCAAGTCTCTGGAAACCATTTACCATAATAAATATTAATCTCTAAGCCATATTCATTTTCTTATCTTGAACTATAGGGGAATCCCCTTCCATTAATCCACTTTCCATCTCATTTCCCCTAGGTTCACTTGGGATACCCCCCTTGTGTAGGATTTCTCCTTCACTAAAGCGAGGGGAGTACCTATCTAAGTTGACAATGGGTAGGTATTCCCATAGTTCTTTCCATATTTTGTATTGGGTTGGGATTTTCCCAACCTATAATTTGTTCCACAATAGTTAGGATGCATAAATGATGAAGAGAGTTGAGGTAAGAATTCCCTCAGTCAAAATTTTCAATATTTGAAATTGATGAAAAGGCAGAAGGCCTTGAGTACACACATGCCAAGTAATGCTTAAATGTAATTATGATAAATCTAATTGCATATTATCTTATGTTGATTATGAGATCATAACCAAGTTAAGTTAGGAGACATTACTCTTGTTGTAGCAATGAATGCCATTATAAATGGTCATGTGTGAGGCGATGATGTGGTTGGAAATGGAATGGATATAGTGCCATACAAGTGCCTAATGGTTTTCCCTTTGTATAACCGATGTTTGGATTGCAACCTCTTTGCAGACACAAGATATCACTAAGGGAATTATATTCCTAGTGTTGTGTATGGGTTGAAGAAGGTATCCAAATGATTAGACATGTAAATGAGAAATAATTTGGATAATGTGTCAAGGTGTTGGCTAAACTTTCCAACTCACATGGTGGAATACATGACATGAACATGTGGTATTCCAAAGGAAATGCAAGGATGCATTGTGTATATGTGGCCATGATTGTTAGCACATTGGTTTTAGTTATTGGTGAAGTTTGATTGCATTATGAAAGTTGGTATGCTAAAAATGATGTGGTTGGAAATGGAATGGATATAGTGCCATACAAGTGCCTAATGGTTTTCCCTTTGTATAACCGATGTTTGGATTGCAACCTCTTTGCCGAAACGAGAGAGAACTAAGAGAATTATATTCCTAGTGTTGTGTATGGGTTGAAGAGAAAGGTATCCAAATGATTAGACATGTAAATGAGAAATAATTTGGATAATGTGTCAAGGTGTTGGCTAAACTTTCCAACTCACATGGTGGAATACATGACATGAACATGTGGTATTCCAGAGCCAATGCAAGGATGCATTGTGTATATGTGGCCATGATTGTTAGCACATTGGTTTTAGTTATTGGTGAAGTTTGATTGCATTATGAAAGGATTGGTATGCTAAAAATGCATGTACATGAATGATAGTTTCATTTCATTTTAATATGAATAATGAATGAAAATGATTGAATTGTTGGTTAGATACAATTTTGAGATCATTTCATGAACTACTATAAATGTGCATGAATTCTAACAATTTGTTTGGATGCATTAAAGTTGAGAAAATGCAGGGGAAATGGTCTTGGATATGGCATGGATGTAAGCCCATAAATAAGACCAATACCTACTACTGCGCAAGACAAACATAATGAGCATAAATATCATGCATGGGAAATTTTATTTTCCTATATAAAACAGATTTGAGAAATTAATAATTGAAAATTATAATGATATGCTAACAACTTGTTTGGTTGTAAGAAAATTTAGAAAATTTCAAGGAGAATGGTCTTGGATATGGCAGGGATGTAATCCCATAAATAAGATCGATGCCTACTACTGCACAAACCAAACAATTATGAGTAGAAAACTCATGCTTGGAAGATTTTTATTTTTCTAAATAAAACAGATTTTCAAAATACATAATTGAAAAATTGTATGATGATGTCTCATATTGGTTGTATGCATATGATGCAGATGTGATGATTGCCATAGTTCATAGATTTCTAGTGGAAGTCTAGCAGTGAGTTGGAATTTGTCTGCACAAGAACACCTTGGAAAATGATGGATCACTTGAGGAACTATATAACAGTGAAAGGGAGGCTTGAGCCTAAAGGGAGAGTAAAGCAAGGAAGAAAAACTCTAGAAAATAAGAGAAGAAGCAAGTTATTAGTGTTGCAGAATAAATGGGTTGTTAGGCCGAAAGAGTGGACTACAATGTGGGAGTTTCATTATCAAAGAACCAGGTTGTCAGGCTTGAAGAGTGAACTCCTCTATGAGTTGCACTACAACATCAATATTTCTATTGGTTATATTATACTGGTAATTTTCCTAGCAATGAGTCCCTTGATATCCCAGTAGTAAGATTCCTAGTTACCTGTGCTAGAGAGACCTTGATATATGAAAGGTGTAGCCCGATATATTGAGAAAAATGAAGGGGGAACATTTATTGGGTTATCCATGATAAATGAATGGTACAACTTGATGGAGTGAGAGTAGTGAAGAGGGTGAATCCCTTGGGTTGGGAAAGTCAAGAGGAAGAGAGCTAGTGGAAATCAAGATAGTTGTAGGAGAATTCCAGCCGGTTATGTATCTTTGTTTTGGGATGGAGAGACTATATATTTGTAGCTTTTAGGTCAGAGTGCCTATGTATTCATATTTGGGATGGAATTCCTGTGTGATATTAGGTTGGAGAGCCTATATGTTGATTAAAGGTTGAGGAGCCTAGCATTGTAATTGTATGTACAATGTAGGGTGTTGTGCACTGAGGACAATGAAAAATTAAGGGGGAGGTGTTACACATTATTTTCGTCATCCCTATGACCGTTAATGATGTAAAACTATCTATTTCCTTCAGAGGGGTCAGTGGCCTGAATTCCTGAAGAAAGAAGAGAGAAGAACTTTTACTGAGAGAAGAAGTTTTATTTTCCTTTGTAAAAACCCTATTAAAGAGGATTTCCGCAGGCTTCTCTATACACAGGGTGCGGAAATTCCTGTTTTTCGCAGGATGCACTAAAGCTAGGCTGCGAATTTTCCACAGATTTCTCTATAGCTAGGGTGCGACGAACTTCCTACGTGGGAAAAACGAACATTTTTTCGATGCTTCTAGAAGGAGAAGCTTCTATGGTGAGGTGGCCTCTGAACGGTTTGGATATCACTCACTTTCATGATTTAGTGGGATCATCCTAAACTCCTCATATTATCTTCTTTAGCTTATAAAAGGAGAGGAGCTCTCATGGAGAAAGTTAGTTGTTTTGGCTTGGGATTGTTAGCTTGGTTAGAGTGGCTTTGAGATTTGCTTTGTCAAGATAGATTATGAGTAGCTATCAGATCCAGGGTCTCAGAATCCTTGGAGCAAGAAGTGTGTGGGAAGCAAGGAACTGTTGGAAGGAACCTAACAACATCAAGGCATCTGGTTGTATCTTTCTTCCACATTCTTTAATACAAATATAATTTTCTTTCCTATATGAATGTTATTTGTCCATATTGTATGATTCCTTGATCACGTACATATTTTCATATCAAATAGACTCGGTTATTCTTGTCTTCGTTGGCTTGTTCTTATTTGCATATATTTCTCATAAACCTCATGACGAAGCTTGGATTGCATTGGCAAAGTCAGATCTTCAATATTTAAAAGGTATGTTCTAGATCCATTTCTCATTTGATAATTGAAAGCTAAGAAAAGAGTAGTGTATTGTCTTGTTTTGTTCTAGTTTCATAGTGAAGCTAGGGGGATTGATTTGTGTCTGCACTTAACAATTAGCCTGATAACAAAATTGGCAATTTCGCTGGGGAATGAGTTGCTAGTTTGTATTTCTTTATTGATTTGATTGCTTGGTTTCTATTTCCGAGTCACTGGGAGATCCATATTGACTCTCTGACTGTTAAACTTCACTGGAAAACCTTCTTAATTCTTTAATTTTTTCCATTTTTGTTTGATTTTTGCACCTTGATTTGAGGGACAGTGCAACGACTTAGGATTTCCACACCCTACCTATTTAGACTAGTGCAGAAACGCCACACCCTACCCATTTTTGGCCTGCGACGATCAAGGATTTCCGCACTATGCTAGTCTTCCAACTTGTGGAGATTGTGAAAACAATTTTTTTGGTGGTTTTCCCTGCCTAGATCTGTGATGTGGTTCTGGGGTGATTTGTTGGGTTTGATTACAGTCTGATTGAAAAAATTTGAATCTGCTTTCAACCATCTTTTCCTTATTTTTGCTTTGTTTCCTTTTGAAAGATTTGATCTCTTCCTTTGAGTGTCTTTCTGTTACAAACCATTATTTTTTCTTTAGAATTGTTTGGTGAAAGAACTTCTTTTTCTCTTATTGAATAGTTAGTGTTAAAAGAGAAAGTTTGTTTGGGTTGCTTTGTTTTATATAGATTTGTTATTGCTTTTAGCTATCTTTAAAACAAAAAGTTTTAATTATCTCGCTTTGCATTAGTTTGGGGACATCCTTGCATTTGAAGTAGCGAAATTACATGGTTTTTGGCATTTTCTAGTATTGAATTCTGAAATTTTTTCCCCCTCATGGCCCGGGGGGGGCGTGAATCATGTATTTGTGTACAGTCTCTTTGTCTAATTTATTGAAAATATTTATATTGATGAGCTTAATAAAATTTTGGGACATTGTGCATCTGGGAATGATAAATGTTTTCTCCTTCTTGTAATATAGCTTTCATCGAAATGAAAAGATTGCATCTCCATCTCTTTGCATAACTTTCAAGTCGGTAAAAACACCATATTGTCCATGCCATTTTTATTTTGAGTAACAACAACCTTAAAAATAAACGCTTATAAAAATTGATTAGACATTTTTATATTTTCTGGTAGCAAACCTACATTATATTAGTTGTAGGGATTTGGAATAGGTGTGAAAGATAACTTTCCAAAGCTACAAACAAACATAGAATCTTGCATTAGGGAGCGGTGAAATCCACTTGCTACATTTTGTCCTGGGAAGCCCTTCTCACACAAGGGTCAAACCTGAGGTCACATTGATACTAGCAGAGTTACTCACCTTGCTTTTTTGGTCTTGATGTAGAGATTGCACATATTATGGGGATTGCTTGACGGTATACCCACCACGATGAGTGGACGCCTTTCAAGTTGATTTCGAGCTAGATACCCCGCCCTTGCGTGTGGATCAGACTGTCAACTGTTTCCCCATGAATCATTGTTGTAGTTGGTAACCTTAGTGGCATATCTCTTTAGGTTCTTTACATTAGGTGACTGTGGAGGGGAAAGTCTTCACGGTACCTAGAATCGACATTGGCCATAATCACTTGTGCTCCTTGGAGGGTATACCCACGATTATGTGTGGGAGCTTGCACCAAGGCATAAGTTCCTTAAGCAGGTCGTCAATGTAACTTTTCCACCCGCTCTATCTCATCCCTTTCTTACTTTTCCCTCGTGACGTTGGATTTCATCACCGACTAGTGTGCTCATTGTGAGAAAGTTTTTTTTGCTTGCATGTTTACTAGATTTTTAGCGTGTGCTGTTTGTTTTCCCTAGTGGAATCTAGGTTGGATTTTTGTTTTTAATGGCGTCAGTTCCCATAATGACCAATGAAGGAACCTCTGCTCCAGAGGAACCTTTTGTTTTTCCTTATTACGGAGACATTGGTCCTCCTCACATCGCTACTTTGAGCCTTCCAAGTCTCACAATTGGATTATCAGTATGGTTGTTTTCCCCTTAGGTAATCCTGAATGCAGTTAGTACTTCAGTTGTAAGCACTTCCCCCAAAGAGAATCAACCTCATGTTGATCCTTTGCCTTCTTCACCAATAATATCTTCTTCGCCTTCTTCACTTGCAAGGTCTTCTTCCATTTCATCTTCTTCGCCGAGTGAAAGCTCTAAAGCTAGTAACTCGATGGATAAGAAGAAGAAGAAAAGGAAGAATAATAAGAAGAAAAATAAACAAGGGTCCAAACTTCCAACCACTACCAGACATGTTGGAAAGAAACCAATTACTATTAATCATGTTGGGAGTGTTGATGATGCCAAGATCACCCAAACAACCCATAAGCCCAAGTACCCTTGCAGGCTTTGTAAGGGTAGCCCTGGTCTATCCAAGGTTATAGAAGCATGGTCTACACAACCTCACCAACCCATTCGTCAGACTCTGAATAACATGTTGATGACCTCCCATCAACTAGTCACGATACAGTTGGGAAGAAGAAAAGTAGAGTCAAGTTTTTGTGTATTTTATGCAGAGGAAGTCATCAAACTCACCTTTTTCCTTGTATGGAATAAGCCTCGAAATTACTGGAAGACATGACTGTTTCACAACCTCGACTTCCAACTACTTATCACAAGCTTACTCTCGACCCACCTGTAGTTGATGGAAAGATCAATTCGGCCCTTTCATTGGCCAGTCTGGTTGATCATGTAGTCAATATGGTCATGTCCTTAGTTGTACCAGTTGACAAAGTAGTTGATCTGATCCCATCCTTGGTCAATCCCACTCTCCTACTAGAGAGTGAAACCCAAGCGTTAGATCCATTGCCACCTATCGACCCCATTCTCCTCTTGGAGAATGAAACCCAAGTGGTCGATCTGATCTCATCATCGGTTGATCCTACTCTCC
>SNQJ01S0025603.1:141033-157303 GCA_010110895.2 Picea sitchensis
GTCAGATTATGAAAAGTCACAAGAACATTGGCAACAAGAAGAATTGGTCGAAAAAAACAATCTTTAGAATAATGATGGGAAAGATTGTCATTGCATGAAGAAAAAATTCATTCAGTAAATTACCAATGAATCAAGAATATTGGATGGGGATTAAGAGAAAAATGAAAGTATTCTAAGATTGGAAATTCCTCATACAATAAAATACAACAACATTATGGATAAAACAAGAATTGATTTCATTGAATCATGGTTCCAAAGCATTGTTGGCCAAGAAATGCAATCAGATTTTGGTCACATCTGGCTCAATTTTACCTTAATATTCTTTGAGCATACTCTTAACACTTTGATAAAAGACCATATTTGTTCTCTCCAATTATGGATCTCATTCCATATATCATTTGGATTCTTGAATGGCTCCATTGGAAATATACTTACACTTGAAAAGTGTCCCTTTCCTCCAAGTAGGATAGGGTAGGTAGATATTGTTTGTACATAGTCCACTTCTTCAATCAAAGTTTTGCATAATAAAGCAGTTGCTATATGAAGATAGTGTTGAATATGAATCCATATCCCATTGGAGAAGTGTTGTGGTGAATTCCCCCCGTGGATGGGTGAAATCCCCCTTGGATTGGGTTTCCTTCAATCTAAGACAAAAGGACAACAAATGGTTATTAATTTCCCTTTAGACCTATTTCAACAATCAAAGTAAGAGGAAAGAGATGGAAAACATTCCATTTTACGATGGTTTTTCATCGCTGCTCCAGATTTTGACCTTGTTGACTAAGCTCCTAGGTGTAATATGGGACCTACAATGAACAAAGATGAATCTCCTTTATTCTACTCTATATTGTTATATAAATCTATCTATGATGAATTTATAACAATAGACATACATGTGATCAATAACACACCATATGAAGGGAATATTCCAAGTTTATCTATTAAAGGAAAGCAATGATGAAGCACTTACAATCCAATGTTGACCTTGCAACAAATCATCCAAGCTCTCTTATCCAACCCTCTCTTGAATGTCTAAAGATCAAAATTATGATGCTCTAATGAATTCTCCTTGCAAGATCAAAGGTTTGACCCTATGAAATCCTTTCTCCCCTTTCACCTTGGAATTCATGCATTATATAATAGTTGGAATCTTAACCACCATGAAGTATTTTAGGAAATGGTTGAGGATTTATCTCCATAAGGTCGAAATGAGTTTACCTAATATGGATCCATGAGATATGACTTGAATCCTTGAATTCATCTCTTGGAGCTAACCCTTAGAATAAGGAAGGTAGGCCATAACTCCCTCTAACCACTTCAACGCTCCCCCAACAATGAGCACAGAGCATTGTCAATCCTCCCTATACATGGGAAGGGGAGATTTGACCTTAAAAAATGGTCAAAATCTTAAGGTAAAAGGCATCATTTCGACCTTCTCGTGATGGGGTTTTCTCCTCCACAATGACTAGGGATTATGACAAATGTTCTTCCATGGTGTCAAATATGTGACACTTAATAAAGTGCATGTGACACTTAGTAAGGTGCATACGAAACTTACAAAACTTAAGTGCGACAAGGTGGTGTGACATTTAGGTGTGTAACAGATGCCCCCTAAAGCATGAGGTTAGAGGAGAAACTGATGGCTAAAACACTTTACAAAATATTAATGCAAGGGAACTGGAGTAGGAGAGACTGGAGGAAGCTGCAAACAAACATAAAACAATATATGTGTATCATCCCCAAGGAAGACATACCTATGATTGGAGTAAACTGACTCAAATCATGGTTGTCGACCAATACACTGCAGATCCATGAAAGTAACTAAGGATATGGCCATCAAAGATACAATGTGGATCCATACCTCCACGTCATGATTTGATCGTATCCACGAAAGAATACATAGTGGAGCTACGATATGAAAAAACATAGCCACATACCAATACAAAGTGGATCTATGTGACAACATATACATCAGTGAGATTACCAATATGGTGGTTATACTAGAATATTCTACAGATTCAAATGATCTCCATCACAGCCTGGGTAAAGCACAAAACATAGTGAGTGGCCAACCCAGGGTGTTCATCCCAATCCCAAAATAGTATGATTCCATCCATGTGAATAAATGACTTGATGTCGAACATGGTAGAAACCACTTGATTATTGGTCATTAATGTATATCATTAACAAGTGCGAAGGAAATCATCTATGATGATAATGAATCCAAAGGTACCCTAGTACATTCCAACGAATGTGAACAAATGAGATGAAGTCAAACATTCATGGAATCATTCGATCAAAGACTAATGGTGTAAACCTATTGTCAAAGGTGAGGAAACCTACCATTGAGGCATGCAAGCTCGAAGATATAACTGGTTTCTAAGTATAATTCCTAGATAATGTGTTGAAGTCGACATGAATAGACCCATCAAAGGAGGGCCGTAATGTTTCCCCCATCATTGACATGAAACATACACAAGAAAGTGATGTAAGATGATAAATTAACTGAGTGTGGAATAACATGAGGATGAAACATGGTAATACTACATAGTGGTTGGTATGAAGTGAAACTCCCCTTGAACATTGTGAGGCACAACAAGTGACTTGGAAACATTGACTCAAATAAGAGATAAACCAAAACATAGTGTGATGATCATCGGGGCACTCTTCGAGTGAGATGAAGGAGTATGAGGACTCATAGGATCAATATGACTTAGAGACAAGAAAATTACCCAACTATAAGATGAGACGTAAATAAGTGACATGTTGAAGGGAAACGACAAACAACTGCCATGATGTTTTCCAAAAACTTGACCCACTTCCTTAAATCCCCCCCCCCACCATGATTGGTGAGTACCTCTTTGTTTTTTAATGACATTGAGGAGGATAAAACATGATCAGTATAGCTCATCTTCGATGAGTCCCTCATCATATGTTTAACGAACCTGAAGGAGGGGTTCGACCCTGTATGGGTCCTTCAATGCATGTTTTACAAGTCCAAAGAAGGAAAAATCGACGATCTTTTCATGTTTATAGAGTCTAAAAATATCTTAAAGATGACTCCACGGATGTTCTTTTTCGTAAATTTAGTCCCCTAAGCCCGAAACAGTGTAAAACAATACAAGGGAGAACTCTTCTAGTCGTGATTGAATGGAGTACACCTTTTTCGTAGTTAGTATTATGAGGTCGAAAAAGGGGTAAAATACCACTCTAAAGACAAATATTCGTGGTTTAATGAGATTGAAGGACGACGAAGTATTCTCGTATTTTGCTTCATTTTTTAACGATCTTGAAAATTATAATAAACTATGCTCGCTGTAATACCCATGAACATGCCTCTTCCCAACATGATGTCTAGAGGTTGGTAAATTGATTGATACCTATTGGCAGGTTTTTTGCCAACATGGTGTTCATAGGTTGGTACCTTCCCCCCAACATCATCATAAGAAGTTGGTGGTTTAACTTCGATATGATTTCCAGAGGATGGAGACATGCCCCCCAAGCTTTGGTTCATCTGTTGACTCTTCTTATGCTTAGACTCCTGGTTACTAATAATAGGGATAGGTTCACCAGAGAGGGAGGAAGAAAGAGGATAAACTGATATAGGCAGAGGAAGGGAAGTTTTAGGTACCAGATCTTGTGGAAGATGAGACTGTACTAGACTAATTGACATGATGTCACCTAGTGTTTCGGTGGTAGATGGTCTAGGAAATACCCGAGGATCGAATGATTATGAGGATTGTTGCACCATAGCCATAATCATATTTAACATGGAAAACTCATGTGTGGGATCAGGGGGAGGTAAGGGAAAAACTCCAATGAGTGAGGAATCCTTGAGGAGACCTACCCCCACACTTTCCTACTTAAGATCAGTCTGTCCCAGGAAAGGGATATTATTCACTGTAGAATTGTTGAGATCTGGTGTACAATAATCAAGTTGGTCAACTGTCACAATTTTCCCTTGATGGGGAAATTGAAAAATGAGAAAAACCTAAGAAATGATGATAGTGACTGCATAGAACCAACTGCGACCAAGAAACAAATTATAATCCAGGGGCGCATCAACCACTTCAATGTTGATAGAAACAATTTTTCCCTTTAATTCCATTGTGAAAGATTGCAAGAGTCTGTAAGGTTGGAAACCACGTCCATCAAACACTTTAAGGGTGGTAGGAGACTGGTGAATTTTAGGAGAGCCAATGGCTCTCCAACATGAAAAAGACATGAGACATGTGGAATCTAAATAATCCAAAATAGTGCGATGGATGTTCTTCCCATGAACCATAGCAGGAATTTGGAATGCCTCGTGATGGGAGAGCCTTGAATTAAAATAGTCCAGATTAAACATAATCTTATTTGATGCTTTTGGATCCATAGATCCAATGGCTGACAACAAGGTTCTACGTTGACTTGGATAGTTTTGTATAACTTCAATCATCGACATAGCACACGATGATTGCACCGAATATTCAACAATGTTGTAGTTTTGAGCAGCGTGGTAACTTGGATTAAATACTAATTTTCAAATTGTGCCCTTGGGTAGGTGCAACACTGATTCATCAATATACCTCTCAATATGAAGAGGGGCAGAAGATGGAAGTGGAGTGGAAGTGGAGGGCTTATCGATAGCACCTCCATTGGCATGATTTTTTGGAGGAGTGTCATAAGTCTTATCTATGGTCGTTAGAATAATCATATCCTTACACATACATACCTGAGAAATGCTTGAGGAAACATGCACATGGTGGGAATGAACTTCATTTCCCCCTTGTGGTGGGGCAGGATTTTGTGCAACCATTTTTTGTTGTTGAGTTGAGAAAGGGTCAGTTAACACTACGTGTTGGTCGGTACCCTTTAGAAATTTAGTGACTTCCTCACGATAAGGGCAGTCTTGCGTGTAGTGTTACTACATACAAATCATGCAGGGACACTTAGATTTCCTTTTCAGTTGGGTATTAACATTTTTTGGACTCTCCTACTGTTTATAATATTTCTTGGATTTACCCTTGTTTTTTTTCTTACCTCCAGGTTGCTGAGATGAAGTGGAATGGACTGCATTCGCCTCAGATGTTTGAACATGAGAGGAATCCATTTTTTTTTTGGTAACAAAACCCACCACTCCATTGAAATGGGCTTCTAGAGCAGGCCTTGATGGATCATTTGATGAGCGAGGCACATGAGGGATGAGATCATAAAGTGTGCACATAGTATCTTGACCTTCATATGATACATTTCTCTCCCAACATGTCTAGGTATCATGACAAACACTCCATCAATTAAGTGTGAAAAATCCACACTTATTAGTTTGGGAATTTGGTGTGTAACAAGAAGGAATTTGGTCTTCACATTCTGGTTTTCTTGACAACCCACAAAGGGTCACTATCCCGCAGTTGGACCCACTTGTTGATAAAACAATTTGATACCTAGGTTTCCCTCTCTTGAAAAAAAAAATTGAAGTCATAAGAAATAAATTTTGAACGATCATAATTCCATGGCATATCCCTCAGTCTCAACTTCATCACTCATTTTATGAATTAAAAATCCAAGTTCGTATGCTCAAGATATACAGGTTTTTGTCTAACTGCCCAAAGAGCGCTTCTTCCATGTGCAAAAAAGCTATTTTTTCTTGGAACCATGCTCAATTCTTGGAACCATGTTCATTTTCTTGGAACTACAATACTCTACCTCTCATTTCCCCCTCTCCATACTCTCTTCCATACTTAGAAATTTTCCTCACCTCATCACTTCATCTCTCCCCCTCTCATTCTTCTCCATACTTAGAATTGTTTTTTGAAATTTTCATATCTCCATTCCCCACTCATATCCATTTCCTATTATCCATACTTAGAATTTTTTCAAAGTTATTCATGTTGGAATACTAAGATGGGGAGGGGGGGTGAATCAATATGATGTTAAGGGGAAAATATCTCTATGGCTAGGGGAAAACCACAATAAATGGAATGACACCCATAAATCAACTCTAGTCTCAAGTCTCCTACATAACTAGAAATTCTAACAAGAGAAGGCTAGAATTCTACCTCATTCGGACGTCTGAAGAAGACCATGGTTGAGCTCACGACCAGAAATGTGATGCCTGCAACTTGTCCTCAACATCCAAGATACACAAGCATATATAAATTATATATAACTTTAGCATATAAACTAGCATAATCCATTAACATGTATAACAAATACTCCCATGAAAAGTAATACAAATATTCGTGACATATAATTGAATGAGAGAAGAGTATTTCTATTAATGTAATCAACAAAAGTACATAGGTGACAAACTTTTGTAATGACACATATAAGAACTGAGAAACTAAGTCCCTTCAGCTAGGCCTTCACCACTTCAATCCTCCACAAAGGAAAGCTCACAAGTAGTAGGAGTAATTGAGTTTCTCCTTCTCAAGATAGGAGAGATTGGGGGATGAACATAAGAAGTTCATAATTTCAAGGACAAAGGGATGTAGAATCAATATGAAGTGAAATTTTTCCAGAGTGTCTTTGCTCTCAATGATGAATGATTTCAAGGCTTGTATATGGCTCAATTTATAGCCTCCAAATGGAATTGAAGGGTTGTGTCGGAGCGTTCCCAGTATATGGAAGGTCAAGGATCATGGATTGCATGACATGGTATGGAAACACAACATATTTTTAATTTTTGAGAAAAAACCTGATGTACGTGGGCTGTAATAGAGAAACCTATGTATACATGAGCTGTCTAACTGTGGCCCACGTATATGTATAAAAATTTGAATTTTTTACTCTTAAATGAACAAAAAGGGGAAACTTGAGTCTGCAAAGGGAAAGGGAAGGCCATCAAAGTAAGATGCATTGATTGTGGAAAAAAATGATATAACATATGAACACTTTTTACCACTTTGAATCACAATATATAATCTTCAAATTTATCAGTAGTAAATCATTTATGATTGAATTCAATATATCACGAGCATATAACCATAAGCCGTACAATTCAACAATATCACATCAGATACACAATACACCAGTATTTACGTGGAAACAAAAATGGGAGAAAACCAGATAATGCTTTCTTATATATATGAAGAATACATTTATAGGAAGCACCAACTTCCAAATTCTCCAACACCAACTCGAAGGAGGAACCAACCCCTTGATTTACAAGCACTAACCTGAAGGAAGAACCAACTCCATGAGTTCTCTGGCACCAATCGGAAGGAGGCCATGAACCTTTGATTTACAGGCACCAACCTTAAGGAAGCTCCAACTCTTTGAGTTCTTCGAAACCAACTAGAAGGAGGATACAACCCCCTTTTCTTTCCCCATCCTACCACCCTGAAATATAAGTGTAGACTAAAACTTGCCAATTCTACTGATCAACCTGTATCTTCCATTGTCACTGATACATCAACCAACTTGTCACTATCAATCAACCTGTTACTACCACTGTTACATCAACATGTAACTGATGATCAACCAATCATCCAACTTATCACTGTCTCTATCACTGATATACCATCTTCAACCAACTATAACCAGATCCACTMACATGGATACCAAAACCATCACCAAACCATGTACATCAACCATCAACCATGTACACCAATCATTAACCATGTACATCAATCATCAACCATGTAGCAAATCAAGTACATGAACCATGTACCATATCAMGTACAAAATYTGTACTGTACCATGTACCGAAACCTGTACTAGACCATGTACATCAAGCTGTACCATACCATGCATCGACCATGTACCATAACAAACACTAGAACCTGTACCATACCATATTCAAAGTATCCAATATTTTCCTCAAGGAATATACCAAAACTCACATAGATATGCCTCAAGCATGCACCATAACCATCAAGATCATATGCCAAGTATATACCTCAAATATATGCCAATATCAAAAATATGTGCCTCTAACAATGAACCATAACATCCATAAACTAAGCACCAATGATATGTCTCAAACATGTATCAATATCACCAAAATATGGACCTCAACCATATACAACCATATAAAAAAAGGGCCTCCAAGACATGCCTTAAGCATGTGCCATATCATCCATGAAACAAGCCTCAAACTAACGCATAAAAGACATATCTTTAATCAAACTTCGCTACCAAAACTTCACGGCCAAAACTTCACTACCAAAACTTCGCGGTGAAAACTTCTCTACCAAAAGTTTTGGCTACCAAAAATTCATGACTGTTGGCATAGGGGAAGATCTAGGGTTCAACTCTAACATCACACCAACAAGCCCTAGCTATTGGCCCTTTCGGAAACACCTACAAAGAAGATGCAGTCTCACCTGAACTAGCAATAGGGGGTTGCAAGACACGTGTCTACAACCAGAGGAAATACAAAGTGGATCCAAAACAATAGAAACACAACAACTAGATATCATTTACCAACTTAAACCTACTTCACATAGTTATATCTTAGATCTAACATAATGATGCAATAACATAATAATCAAAAGGCAAAGGAACACAACATCAATCCCACAGAACAACAAGATATACGTGGTTCACCCTCTCCCTAGGGATACGTCCACATAACTATGTTTCTTGATATTATAGGAAAACATACAGTTCTATCTGCGCTCTTAGCTTGCAGATCTCTCTCTCTTTTGCTCTCTCCCTCTCCCTGCTCTGTGCACCCAGCTGCAGGGTTTATCCTCTCACCCAGCTGAAGATCTTACAATACCAGAGTGCTCTCCCACACAACACTTCTCTCTCTCATAATACACAATAGTATCAACAACAATGATTATCCACAATAACGACAAACACCCAACCACCCCTCTTCTCTCATATAGGTTCTTATTTATACATTACAATAGATCTCAGACAACCTTAGGTCAAAACCTAGGTCTCAAAATCCTAAATGCCAAAACCATAGGTTTCTGAAACCCTAGGTCCACTTTGACCCATGTTTTTCGGGCTTCGCCAGCCTGTCCTTCCTTATTTTTCGCGATGTTCTCCAAAGCACTCGTTGACATCTTCTTTTTCTTGCTGATTTTTCCATGATTCATCTTTCTTGATGATCTGTCATCCTCAATATCCTTGTTCAATGGCTAGCTTTCCCTTGCTTCGCTCCTTATTTTCTACTTCTTTAACCACTTCGACCCAATCTCAGTCAATATGCCTTCTGTGTAGTTCGCACTTYGTCTTTTCTTTTCCTTTTTCTTCGCTTTATTTCTTAATCCATACCCAAGCCCAATAGTCCCCCAACACTCAACTGTGACTCGTCTCGAGGCATTGTAGATCTGAATCTTCTGTTTCACTTCGACTTCAGACTGCGCAGGGCAGCCTGTTATTTCTGATCAGTTCCTCCCCTACTATGTGAAGACTATCTTTTCTATGTCTGGTACCCATTTTCAACTGCACCTGGTACCTAGACCCTTTTCCTTCTACTTCTACCGAGAGATATGGGACGGCTAGTTGTCATAATACAATTTCAACCGACTCCCATTTACCAAGCCTTCCTTCCATTCTCCATTCAAAGTTTTCAACTGCACAACTCTTCCTTCCGTGACATAGGCCACCTCATATGGCCCCAGCCAATGTGTCCTGAACTTCCCTGGATGCTTCAAGAACTTGTTGTCATAAACCAATACCAGATCTCCTCGCGTAAAGGTTTTCTTCTTGATGTGTCTATCATGGTAGGCCTTTTCTTGTTCCTTTTGTACCTGCTGATGAAATCATGCAATAAACCTATCTTCCTCTAGCTCTACCAACTGCGCAAGATTGTTTTGCACAATGCCAGTGTCATCCATATCTGTAAAGGCTGCAGTTCTTAGACTAGGAACCAAATATTCCATAGGTACAACTGCTTCTAGACCATAAACCAATTTAAATGGAGTCTGCATTGTCAGCTTCTTGCAAGTAGTTCTATAGGCCCATAATAATGTTGGTACTCACAAATCCCAATCATCTCTGTTCACACTACAAATCTTCATCAACATTGTCTCCAAGATCTTGTTGAAAGCTTCAACTATACCATTCACCTGCGGGTGGTATGGAGTGCTCTTCTGGTGATGAACTTCAAATTATTGAGTCAAGGCTTCAACATTCTTCTTAATAAAATGTGTACCTTGATTGCTCATAAGAATATTCGGGCATCCAAACCTAGTTATGATATCATCAAATATGAATCGTGCAGCTGTAGTTGCACTACAGTCATTAACTGCTCTTGATTCTACCCATCTGGTCAAATATTCTGTCACAGTAATGATGTATCGAGCTCTCGTGTGCTTTCCTGGTGGGTTGATAGGTCCCACGAAATCAATGGCCCATTTCTCAAATGCCTGTAAGGTTAGCTAAGGGGCTAAAGGAATTCATCTCTTCTGGAATGTTTCCCAATTCTTTGGCATACATCGCAGGCTCTGTAGTATTCCTTAACGTCTCCATGTAAAGTGGGCCACCATAGGCCAGCTCTAAGAACCTTCTGCGTTGTTGCTTTTCCTGCATAGTGTCCTCCTATGATGCCTTCATGTGCTTCTACTAGAATCAATGTTCTTTATACCTCCATAACACATCTCCTCAAGATCTCATCAGGTCCCATCTTTTATAGTTTTCCAGCTATAAGTGAAAAATCTGCAGCACGAACTACCAGTTGCACATGGAATTCCTTATTCCAATCTGGGAAAACCAGAATAAGCGCAGTGACCATTTTCTGTTTCAGTGTGTTTATTTTGTCCATTAAAACTAACGATATTTCTTCAACAACTTCTCTATGGGTGTTGTAATCTGTGCATAACCCTTAATGAACTTTCTATAGTATCCAATATGTCCCAGCGCAGTGCGCAACTGTCTTACTTAAGTAGGAGGGGGTATATCAATAATAATGACAATCTTAGTTGGATCTACCAATAAACCCTGCTTACACACAGTATGGCCTAACATTACTCCAAAGGGTGAAAAGAAGATGCACTTCTTCAGGTTCAGGGAATATGACATTTCCTGCACTTATCTAACATTAGTCTTAAACATTCAATATGATTATGCAATAAGCTAAAAACAATCCAATCATCAAAATATGCTTCCAGAAATTTATGTAGAAATTCCCTGAATGCTTCGACCACCACCCTATAAAAGATGGCTAGTGCATTCTTCAATCCAAAAGGCATCACTGTGTACTGGTAGGAACCCCATTCTGTTGCAAATGTGGTCTTATGACGATCTTCCTTGGCAATCCTGATCTGGTGATAATCCGAAAATCCATCTGTGAAGGAGTAAACTTCTTATCCTCCCACATTATCTAACACTTCATCAATAAACAGTGTAGGGAATGGATCATGTAAACATGCATCATTCAGTTTCCTCAAGTCTACATAGATTCTGATCTCTCCTATTTTCTTATCTTGAACCACCATAGGGATAATCCATTCTGACTCTTCAACAGGTTCTATGATTCCTGCTTCCAACATTCTGTCTAATTCAATCTTGACTTTTTGTTTATATTTGGGAACCAATCTGTAGGGTCTCTTCTTGACTGGCCTTGCATCTGGTTTCAATGGAATATTCATCTCTCCCATGGGCCCTTTAATACCCTTCATATCAGTGAACTTGGTTGGAAACAGGTCTTGATATTCATGAAATAATTTTGTGATCTTATCAATAGTGGCATCATCCCAATAATCTCCAATGTTTGCGATCTTAGGTTCTTTCTCTGTTCCAATATTAACTTTCTTGATTTTGATTGGTTGTCGAATGAAAGGTCGAATCCCAGTCCTTCTATGTTTCTCTATCCTTCTGTCTCTATGATGTTCACATTCCTAGGATCATCGTCTTCATCAAAATTGATATTGTAACATCCTTGCAATTTTTGAAGAGGTGCAGCCCATTCATCCTCTTCTTGATCTAGAAGGAGGTTAGGTGCCTCCTCAAATACTTTCTGTCTCACAACTTGTAAGGCTTTATCTATTGTAAGGTACCGACTTTCAAATAAAAATGTAGCTACAAAATTCTGAGTCATACCTTGCCAATCTGCAGTAGTGAGACACAATTCTACTTGTAGATACCAGTTGATAGGGGTTGTGTCCAAAGTGTTAATGAACTTTTTCACCCACTACTCTTGAGGAATGTTTTTTCAGGCCTCCTCACAACTTCACACATGGCTCTTCGGATATCTTTGACCTGTGTATCTAACTTTGCACCCTTTGGTTTTTTCTAAAAAGCGTATTGTCATCAAAGTGAGACATTACACCCAGTTCGTGATGTTATTCTTATGTGTTCCCCACCATCTTGTTGGCATTGCTTTCAAGGCCTCATCCAATGCCAACAGTTTCTGTTGTACTGGTACAATTTCTTCAAATTCTAGTAAGAAAGTTTTTAAATGATTTAAACCATCAAATGTGGGAAGATTTCTTACTTATGTGCCAATCCAGTGAATTTCCCTGGTCTATCTAGCACATCTCCATGCAAAAACTTCATACATTTTGTTCTGCCAGTTCTCTAGTGCTTCTTCCGAATCTCATGAACATGCATTGTCACTTCGCCAACTTAAATTCCCATATGCTGTAGGATTAATGTAATCATGTTGTCTTGCTGTCAATTTATATATATTCTCTAGCTCGTATGCATGGTCTTCTTCTCTGATGGGCTCTATGTATCTGCGACCTTCATAAGGATCCATAGGTGCAATGAACCTAAGGTTGTCACCTTCAAATTTCATTCTTCTTTTATTTAAATCAACCACAGTAGAATTATTGAAAGCCCAATCAATTCCTAAGAGCGCAGGATAAGGACAACTATTGTCAACTATCTCAATTACTTCAAATTCTACAAACGTTTTTACCCCGTCGATGTCCATAGGAACATGCTCCAACATTCCAAAGGGGCTTATTGCTTGCTGATTATCCATCCTAAGCCTAATAGGGGAATAAATCAACTTAGGTTTTCCCATCAGTGCCCAGGTTTTCTTCATCATAACGTTGAATTGCACCTCCATTGACATGATTTTTTGGAGGAGTGTCATAAGTCTTAGCTATGGTTGTTAGACTAATCATTTTAAAATAGTCCAGATTAAACATAATTTTATTTGATTCTTTTGGATCCATAGCTCCAATGGATGACAACAAGGTTTTACGTTGACTTGGATAGTTTTGTTGGAAGATTGGTTGTTGTCATTGATGTCAACCCTAGTCATGGGTTTTGGACCGCAAGATTGATGAAGGTATTTGGACATGAAGGACATTGGACATGCATATGAAAAACCCATGGATGGATAGTATACATCATTTTTTTTCCGGTGGTATGTGACACGTCACGTGGATCCTCATGGTTGAGGAGAAATGAATTTTTGAAGATGACAAAGTGAATTGAAGAAGGAAGTACATGTAGGCCCTAAAGATAATTAAAGAAAAGAATTACAAAATAAGAAAGTGTCAGGTCGGACCTAATTTTAAAATGAAGTGACATAAATGGTATAAATACACATCATTATACATTCATTTGATACAAGTTGAATTTCAGAGGAAATCAGAAGTAAAGAAGGCCGGATTTCAAGGGAGGATGAAGTCTTTTGGTGATGTGTTGTAAGGTATGTTATTTTCAGGTCATCTTACCATTTTTTCTATAATTTTTTTTATAGAATGATTCATATGGTGAAATTGTTATGGTATTTATCAGATATATCAAGGTACATGTGGTAAAAATTTCAGCTCTTGATTCGTTATAATTATGGAGATACACTTTGTGGAAGATAGGGTTGGTGACCAGTCCTGAAGCTAGTCAATAAATAGGTATTCCAGGTAACACAGTCATAACTTATTCATAGAGAATCCAAATGACATGGGACAAATTTCATTGGAAAGAGTAAGAACTTTAGTTTCTTTTGTGTGATTTTTAGAATCGGATGTTAAATATTGAGCACGGGGAATTCTGTGCAAGTTCACTCTCCGGAATAGACCATAATTGAATAAAGTCTACCATTCTTTCTATAACTTCTTTTTGAGGAGGATCCACGGAGTGAAACTTGGAGGAGTTTCAGAGAATACATTGAGTAATGTTATCTACAAGATCAAATTACTCCAAGAATTGAAGAAGTTCATAAATTGAAGAATTCTCAGGAAGCATTATCAGACTCTATGTGATGATTGGTTGATGGTGATGATTTAATGTAAAGTTTTATTATCTCTCATATATTCTTCGGTGGAAGGAAGGGGAAAGGATGGAGAGTTAAACTCTCTCTTGATATTGGAGGATTGTATCTTCCTCTTGGAGTTTTATCCCTCCCTTTACATTTGGAATCTGTAGCTACCTTTGGAAGTCATTACTTCCATTGAACAATAAAAATTGATTATTTCTCATATATTGTGCATGGTGTATTGTGGTGTATTGGTGTAACTCTTATACTATTGTTCATTGCTCATTGAATATAATTGAATGTTTTAAGTATAAGTTGAAAAAGGTTTTAAATTGTACTTGATACTGATTCAACCCCCTCTTGGTATCAACAATTGGTATCAGAGCGGGTTACCTTCAGTACAGTTTAACCACTGGAAGGAAGATCCTATGCAGAAATGGAAGGCAAAATTCCAAATGGGATTCCACCATTTGATGGAAACAATTTTGAATACTGGAAAAATAGAATGGAAACTTACTTGAAATCTCTTGGGGTAGATGTTTGGTTCTCAGTTTCTTCAGGATACAATGCTTTGAATAAACCAAATACTGCAGCTCAGAAGGAAGCAAATAGGAACAACAAACTGACAATAGATACCATCCTGGATGGATTGACAGATTCAATGAAATCCAAGGTGGGATCATGTGCATCAAAAAAAGAGCTTTGGGACAAGCTACAAGAACTTTATGCAAGGGAAGAAGAAGAAGAAGAAGTTGAATAAGATTACAACATCTAAGATTTCAAAGAAGAAAATAGAGGTCAGTTCTTTTTCTTTAATTGTGAAGGAGTAGGACATGCTGAATTTGAATCTCCTCATCCAAGGATTGAAAGAGACGAAAATGAAGAAGAAGAAAATCATGAAGTAGAAATGATTCAACAAGAATATGAGAATCTTAAAAAATTGAAGCATGTTGAGATTGAAAATAGCAAGCTCAAAGACACGAGTAGAAAACTAAGAAGTGAATTGGGTAGTTATAAAAATATAGTTGTAAGCTTAAATAAAAAATTAGAAGACTTCCAGAAAATAAGAGAAGAAACCATTTCCTTGAAAACTCTACTCGAAGAAGCAAGAAGAATAGCAGAAGTAAAGAAGGTCCAAATGACAAAGAAAGAAGAAGATTGTGAGAAACTTGAACAAGAAGTTGTCTCATTGAGGAAGATCTTAAGAAACTCTCAAGTGCCAAAAGAATTAACACATATTGGATGCATGGGTGAAACTTCATACAAAGAATATGCAAATACCAACAAGAAGGTTGAAGAAAGAGCTACACAGACAGTTGATGAGAAGTGGACCAAGATACCAGAAAGAAGGAATGATTACAAAATAGATGAATATCCAAGAAGACCTCCTTCCTTCAGGAATCAAAGAAGCTTCAATTAGTATGAAGGAAACTACAGAAGAGTAGATCATGAACCCAGATGGACTACATCACAAAGAAGGTCATTTACTCCCAGGTATCAAAATTTCTTTCTCATTGTTATACTTACAAAATTTTTGGACATAAGGCAATTAATTGCATAATCAATGAAATGAACAAATACACAAGAAACATGAATGGTGTAAACATAATATATGGAAATAATCATGGATTTGTCAACATAAGTTATAATTCAATTTACCCATTGACGGAAAAAAATATTGTATGCTACAAATGAAATTATCTTGGTCACAAAGCATGAGATTGCAGATATATGAATGAAGATGTCCCTATGCCAACCACAATATGGAGAAGGAAAGAGATTTCAAACAATGAAGATTGTTGAATAGCATTAATAGCTAAAGAATTTAAAGAAGAAGATGCATGGTACATAGACAATGGATGTTCTTCACACATGACCGGGGATCAAGACAAATTCACCAGCTTGAAGAGAAAGGGTGGCAATGCTGCATTTGGAGATGATTCATTTGCAAAAATACTTGGAGAAGGTGTAGTAGAGCTTGGAAGAAAAAATGTAAAAGAAAATAATGTTCTATTGGTTGAAGACTTGAATCATAATCTAGCCAGTGTTAGTAAAATGTGTGATCAAGGATACACTCTTACATTTGACTCCCGAAAATGTAAAATTAGAGAAAATAACTCAGGAAGATTGGTTGCAACTGCAACAAGAAGACCGAACAACATATACATGTTAGACATGAAG
>SNQJ01S0025604.1:0-13739 GCA_010110895.2 Picea sitchensis
TTTGAACAGATTGTGAAGAAGCTGAATTTTGCAGTATGAGATACTACCTTGCGACACTTTTTAGGTGGAACAATAGTTGGAACTACCTCTGGTAATCTATAGAGATGACCCCCCAAGGTAACAATGACACGTGGGGTCGAGACTCATAAACAACATGGTGTCTCCACATATATAGTTGGCCCAATAGAACATCACATAATACCTCATCCTTGAAGGGTTGGATGCCATATGATAATCGACACTATTGGCTGACACGAAGATCGTATCCTTAACGAAGCCACCCGATGTTATATGGATGCGGGTGTGGTGTTGTCGACAATCCCAACTGTTTGACGACCTCTGCTGAGATGAGGCTCTTCTGGCTTCCGCTATCAACAATAAAATGTAGCGGGGTCCCCTTCACCCACATCTATGAATGAAAAAGGCGCTCCCCCTCTTCAGGATTTGTTGGTTCTTCTAGTTGAATTGTTGCGGTCGCCACAATAGCAGTGGGGTCTGCGTCAATGATCTATCATTTACCAGTATTTTCAGAATCGGATTTTGAATCAGGGTTCGGCTCATTGTCTTTGATCTCGGCCACCAATGATTGTTTTGAGTGACATTTATCGGTGTTGTGCTAGGGGCTTTTGCGGAAATCACACCATTTTCTAGTGTCATTTTTTGTCTTCCCGTGACCCTTCTTTTCATGTGGCTTGGACTGGTTTTTGAGAGACTGTTTGTTAGTTCCATCTTTGTCATACTTTGGTTGTTGCGGATTTGTAGATTTGAACTCTCGTTTGTTCTAGTGCTTAAATTTCTGCTCGATTTTAAGAACATATCGATAAGCAACACCGAGTGATGAGATGTCCAGAAAATCCATCTCAGTTTGGATGTATCTGTGTAGAGCCCCACGGTATTTCAGAACCAAATGTCGTTCGGAGTCTTTGATTCCCATCTTGGTTCGCAAGGTATGGAAGGTATTGGTGAACTCTAGAACTGTTTGGCCCCTCCCTTGCCGCAATGTGGTCCATCTCATGTATTGGTCCTCATAGTTGCCAACAGGGTAATATTGTTCATTTACCGCATCCACAAAAAAATCCCAAGTCGTCTCGACCCCATATATTCCAGACTCCTCTGTGGAACTCTTCTCTTAGTAAGTTTCCCACCAATGTTTGACATGGGGGAGATCCTTAAGGAGCGCGAAGATGATCTTTTCTCTGTCGGAAAAATTGTGAACAGAGAAATAACCTTCTAACAGATTTAATTATTTATCTAAGGCATCCGCATCTATTTGACCTTCAAATATAGGAATATCAAAATTGACCTGTACCTTAAAAGGCGATGTGCCTCCAAAGTGGTTGCTTGATGAATATGCGCCTGATGTTATCAGGAGGCGTTGAAGGATGTGGAAAAAATTCTCCATCATTTCGTCCATTTGTCGCGTGAGAGCTTGCTCAAGCAACAGACTTATAGGATCGCCTGCTCCGTCATTTTTCTTTTCTTCCGCCATGGAGGGTTTCTTGGGTGTGCAAGAGCGATTGTCTTCAAGAGAGACAAGCTCGAGACCTAACTTGCTATACTCGGACCTCGTCGGGGACATGCACTAAAAAACAATTAAGAGCAGCCTGCTCTGATACCACTGATCAAGATTATTTTCGACATGAAATGAGAGCAAAGATATAATAAAGAAATGCACAGAGATATCGCGGATATCCAATAATATAAAAGAAATGTATCAGAGATGCAACCATAAACACAAAGATACAATAATACACGATTTCTATTAATGAAATAAATGTACAGAGACTGTAAAAATACAGAGTGAAAGACTCGCTAGAATGGTGGCAGCGTATCTCTAAGAAGAGATGTGACGGCTACTCGCATTCGCAAGATGATGATTACAATGAGGCTCTGAAGACCTTTTTACAATAAACAGGAATGCCCAAAACCCTAGACATCAAAAAACCTAACCCTAGGAGATGAAGCGCCAAAAGTCATGTGGGCCCCGTTTGGGTAAGTTAGTATATCAACTTCTCAGGGTCGTAACTTTTGCATACGATCTTCGTTTTAGGCGCATGATAGCTCGTTGGAAAGGTATCGTCGAGGAGATTCATTTTAGGAACAATAATGAAGAACCTTTCATATTGCAAACATTTTTTTCCCAAAAAACATCGTTTAAGGCCTCAAAACGGCTTTGGAAGTGAAAACTGTTAAAAATAGTAAATTACCAAAATTGTCAGAAAACTGTTTTGAACCAATTGGAAAAGGTGGGTGGCCACCAATATCCACCTGGATCAGGTTGGCAATGGTTCATAGGTAAGGGTGGGAGATGATGCAATTATGGGGAATGGTAATGGTATATTTCTTCTAGTTGAGCTTAAACAATATTTACAAGAGATTTTTTGATGTAATTTGAATTTGCTAGGGAATATTATCACAAGCAACCTCTAGCATCATGGGTTGTTGTTTGTTCATGATCATGGATTAGTAGAGGACTTAATACATCATTGGGAAACTCTTCTCTCTAAGTTGAGTAAATCTCATATTAGAGTCAAGGATGATCCAGATGAATTGATATGGGATAAGAACAAGGTTGGTAGCTATCACATAGCTACGCTGGGCTACACGGCTTTACAAGGATTAGATAACCAGGAGGTCAAGTGGTGGTGGCCTATCCTCTTCACTTTTGATCACTATGGGAGACTTGGAACATGTGGACATCTGTCCCCATACTTTGTATTATGCCATGAGCACTTGAAGAGGGTGGTTTTTGTTCTTCACTGGAATAAAAAATACATTTTTTTCTTTGGAATGTGTGTGTGTTTATTTAAGTTTAATGACTTTGATAAATGTATATGCTAGAAAAAATGCTTTGTAGATGCTTATTGCTTGCCTTGATTAGTTGCAATTCTAATAATAATCAATGTAACCAAAGTATTAGAAGAAGTGGCCACTATGAAATATGATTATCATGCAATGGTGGTGAACTTCCTCCCAAGATAGACACTTTCCATAATCATATAAATCTTGATTGAACCTACACTAAATAGGTTACACTAGATAGTATTTTGATGTGAATTAGATCATTAATATATAAAACCTATAGTACAAAAGGATTCCACATAAAACACATTAGAACCAAAATACAAGTAGGGTAATTATGGCAACTTACAAAGTATAAAGTGTGACTATCTATATTATATCAATCAAAAGAATTGTATTGATTTACAAAATTTGGCGATTGTTTTTATTTGGTGTGAGGATTTCACACATCTAAAGTATCATAAAAGGACAAAACAAGCTTGTCAATATTATACTAAAATAACTCTTTCAACACACTATTACAATTCACAAATATTGCTTACAAGCTTTCCCTATGCAAATTTTCAAGTAGTATTTATCGTTATTTCTACTAAAAACAATATTTCGTGGAGAACATTGAAGGAAAGACGAGATGAAAGGTCTCACATGGTATTGTCGCTTACCTCTATTATTTTGTTGCCCAAAAAGATCCTAGTAGAAGAGATGAGAATGTCTCACATGTTATTTTCACTTAGTTTCCCAAAAAGCTCCTAGTGAAAGTCTATTGGTGAAATTCATTGATGGAATGTACCATGGAATTCATCATCTCTCATAGTAGACTTGGTCGTAAATCTGGAGATCTAGATGGCATGTTGGGATGTTTGGGTGATATTGTGGACCATAGCTCGCTGCCACTTGAAGGGTCAAATGTTGCATTGTACTACGACAAATAAATAAATATCAACCGCTTCAAATCCTCAATAACATTTTCCATGAAGTATTGTTGTCAGAGTATTGTGTAGGATATTATCATGATTCAGATTGCATTAGGCTTAAGAGTTGTGTTGATATTCCCACGACCAATTTTCAGGGGTGTGGAAATGCCTTTTAAACTGCAGCTCTATATTTTTCAAAATATCCAAGATGACAAGGCTATGAGAGTTAATGATGCCCACAAAGTTTATTTGTTGCTCTAGAACACCAAACTCTTGGTTGATGGCCAATAACTAGTGGTGAATTCATTAGAGGATATCTTCCAATAGGGGTTGGATGTGCATACATTCATAATGGGGTATGTGGGTGGTCGATACAAGTGGACAAACTCCTTGAACCAAGCAAATTGTTAATCTTGTCACCTTGGATTTTAAGGGCCAATTATGACATTGTTTTTCTATGAATACGTCTGTAATGGCCCATTCTAATGTAACAATGATTTGAAAGAGGGTACTTGAACTGGTTAGAGGATATCTTCCAAGAGGTGTTGGAGGTGTGTACATTCACAAAGGTGGTTGTGGGTGGCCGGAATAAGTGGACAAACTCAATGAACCAATTGAGCAAATTTTTAATCTTATCACCCTGGATTTTAAGGGCCAATTATAACATATTGGTTATGCCTATGAAAATGTCCCTAATGGCCCATTCGAATGTAACAATGACTTGAAAGGAGTTCTATGACTTTGGGAATTTTTGTGATTTGAGGAGACAAAAAAAGAGAGGTTACCCATGTTATGCTCAATTCCATTTCCTCTCTACCTAGAGTTTCAACTTTGTTTACCAACTTATAGAACATATTGTTAGAAAGGGACTTCTAAAGGTTATACTCTTAATTAAAACATACATTATTATTTTATAGTTTGCGCACATAATTTACAATATTTTTTTTAATTTCACTCTTATCAAGGGAAATACTATTATATATGAAATCTACAATATTCTACTTATAACAATTGATGTGTAATATACTAATAATTTTAAAACGAAATATACAATTATTTAAATCATAATATATATAAGGAAAAGTTCACTCTTATTAAGAGAGATACTATTATATATGAAATCTACAATATTCTACTTGTAACAATTTTTGATGTGTAATATACTAATAGTTTTAAAAATATATATACAATTATTTAAATCATAATATATATAAAGAAGAGTTCATATATGACAGATTCCTAACATAGTTTCAAACATCAATTCTTGTCACTAGAGATGCAAAAAAGGTTAGACTAGAAATGCAAAGGTTAACCTAGAAATGCAGTGTTTTGGTTAAATTGTTTGGGAAATAATGAAGAAAAACATCCTATAAACAATGTAGAAGCCTTAAATGATCAATTTTCCCGTTGCATTTTGAATTAGCCCGTCATCCATTTTTTGCTATATTTATGAATATATGATTACTTTAATGCTGAATTTTTTTTATTATTATATAAATTTGCATGATTATTTTATAAAATATATATGGGGATGTTAAGATTGGGGTACATGAACGTGGATGATTCCTTTATAAAGCATAACTGGGGTGCCAAGATTGGGATGACTTCTTTTTATGTGAAACTAAATTTTGATTCTTGTTGATGTGCTTTGTATTTTTTTTTTAATTACTGATTTCATCAAAGGCACTCCATGCAAAAGCCGGTTGATAAATCTCAAAACTCCTGACACGGTTTACATTTACATCCCGATAAAAATCAGATCAAATGACTTCTAACATGTTACTGACAACATCATCCATCTCCTTGGAAGTCATTTGCCAGTTATATGCTATATTCTAATTAATATATAAGAATTACATTGCATGGTAGATGATTCTATACACCCATTGACATAGGCCTATATTGCGTGATAGATTCCACTAGAAAAGCCATTTTTGCTCCATACTATTAAGAGTGGGTTTTTCTCTATTGCAACGATCTCTGCGCTGTGAAAAAGTTAAACAGACTACTCTGATAAGTCAATTTGTGCATAGTATCAAAACATCCAAAAGCAATTTTGGTACATTTAAGTTAAACAGGTGTTCAAAATCCATTTCCCTCGGATAAATACATTCTGTCACCCATCTGAAATTACATGAAAGATATCAGCCCTTTCTCGAGCCCATCCGTTGCAGAAGTTCCGTGACAGTTCCCTTTGACCCAGACACCTTATGTGGATGTAGTTTAAGCTTTCAATTTGTCCTTTTGCTGACTGTTCGGAATGTTGCTTTAGCTTTCTCCGAAGAATTTGCATTTCTTTGTGCATGCTAAACCCTCAACATAATGTTCATAATCCCGTTGTAACAAGGTGTACACATATAAAACAAAAATCACTTAAATAGTCAATTATACCACAAAGAGTAGTTTATTCAATAGACATCAATCTCTCCCCTATGCTGAATCATCCACTGACATTGTTAACAATGAATACTTCACTCGCAAAGATATTTTATGTCCTTCTACGCACAATTTAGCTCCAGTTACCACCCAATGGCCAGGCATATCCTGTGGTCCCTTGGTCAACTCCGTTGTATCAACAAACTTCAACAACTTGGGGACTTGCACAGGCACTGGTGGACCACCAGGATATATAGCTGAATTTATAACAACAGGTGCAGGCTTTGGTGGCTGCTGCACCGAGGTGAAATGTGTACTAATCAGCGTGGAAATGATACCTGATTTTTGGCATAGGTTAGGGGAATTGTCCCACTCAGATCTCCGAATGGTTGCTCCAAGTACCCTTGAAAAGCGAAGCTTCAAAAATAGGACCTTTTTCATCTTCTCAACACGCACTTCGAGCTGTGCCCCAGTCACAATTGATGCGGGATCGCCTATAAGTGTTCCGTTGCACTCGACGGGAGCAGTACAAACATGAGAGAAACTTTTCCACTGCACTGGTTCATAGTATTTACGACTAGCTTCTTCAGGTTCACCGTCATCATCATCAACCAAGAGCAAAAGTTTTGGCAAGGTTGATAGATGCTGAAGATGGATTGCCAGTCGATTGCACTTCTTCCCTTCCAAGTACAAGCGAACTCCAGTCACGGGTCTCTTACCTACATTAACCTGTCAACCGACTGATCAGAAAACATGGTAAAACATGAATATATAAAAGGCATAATACAACACCAATTGTGGCATTTTTCAAAGAAAGATTTCACATACTGAATTTGTATTCACATAAAGCTTGGGGCCCATTAAGCTGAATTGAAGGGATGCATTTCTATGTCCCTTTTGTTGTGGTCCAAGAGGAAGCTCACTGAAGACAGGCGCCCACTGCCTAGGCAGTTGGAATTCCAAAAACTGATGAAGTTCCTCAATTGGTGGCTTATCTGTGAGAACATAAGACAGTGTGCAACATTGAGAATTCCAGGAAGTACTTGAAAAATTGGACAACAATAGAATGAGGACCCACTACTCTTTCCCAGAATTCTTTCATCGAGTGCATCTATTAAAGGGAATGAAAATTTATAAATTTATAAACCATCTTCAAGTCCAACTTTAGTTGTAAGACATCATGGAGTATGAGACACTGTTACCTCTGTATATATATAATATGCAACATGGAAGCATTGTGATTCATACATACCATAAATATTAAATCCAAGTGAGAATTGGTACGACTTTATTTTGGTCACGTGCATATTCTTTATCTGTAATGCATGGTAAGCAATAGACTACTTTGAAAACAAAATAGGCCTAGTGTTTTTCATTATTATTCTTCGAAGGAGCTTACAGTTTGCATGAACCATGGGCTAAACTAAGGGCACTCTAACCAATGATAACTTGATAATGATTCTCATGATTTTGAAAGTCGATGTTGCTTCAACTTGCATTTATTATTACCAGGATAGATAGTCCATTAAAGTGCAATTAAAACTTCAAATTATATAGCATGATCACTGTACACTTCGAGTGTACCAATCTCATTAACAATATATGCTCTTGAAAAAATGAAACATATACAGCATGGCACCTACAAAAAATGCACAAATCTGATGTTAAATTTTAATTTTAGGGGGATCAAAAAAAGAAAAACATTGTATATACAGTCCTGGCAAATCTATTAGTGCTCCCATCACAGCAAGGAGAAAGTCACCAACCATCCATGATAGCTAAGTTACCGGAAACGTCTGCCATAGGTGTCTGAAACGCTGTTCAGCATTTCAGAAACTGAAATGGAAGTGATACACAAGGGGTATGTCCCTGAAACATTTCAAGGCCGTATCAGATCCTGGAAACAGCATTCCAGGGCCGTTTCAAACATATTTTGTCAACGTTTCAGGATTTAGAAAATGTATCCAGACAAAAAAGCCCAGATTTTGGCCCAAAAAAATGACAAACAAATCCATTCCTAAAATTACAAATCCATGTGCCATGTTTGCATGTTTGATAGCAATCCTGATAAATATAATCAGAAACACTATTTAAAAAGAATTGATCAGGGATGAGCAATGCCTGGTAAGTCTGAGTATTTATGTCTTGTATATTTTTTTTTGGTGTATATATAATATATATATATATAGTATCTTCCATTTCCCCACCCGATCATATCCAACTTTACTGAAAATTTGCCATATCTGTTTCAGTGCAACTATGCTGGTAGCCAGTGTACAAATTAATAAATTTCCAGATGAATGAAACTTTAAAGAATTTGTAGCAGAAAGAATAGAAGATGGAGTTATGAATTTTCGTCAAGGGGAAATGTGGAGATTTTTCTTGCAAGATCATTTAGAGAGATTCAATTAGGCAGCTTTGCTCCACTGTAACGCTATCAGAAAGTCGTGGCAACAAAAATTTAAAACGGCAGAATACTTGAAAAAATAAAAGCCATTAATAATAAACAATTGTCAAGTATAAAATTCCTGCAAATCAAAATGCAGAGATTCATCCATGACTGCCATATAGTAAGAACATTGGCTATTTTCAGATGAACAAAGTTAGAGACCTAAACAATGATTGGAGGATTTAGTTTAGGAAAAAAATGAGTCAAGATAAGTTGCCTAAAAGTGATCCAAAATTTGCAAAACAAAGAAAATCACATAATGGAATTTGCCTTAAATAAAACTAAAATAACTAAAGCTGACTTATGACAAAAATCCTAGAGAGAAGATATAAGAAAAAAGAGATTATATTCATCATCATATAGAAAGGAAAAGGGAATTATACTGCCTTTTATCTTTCATGTGGCATAAGAGACTGGAGCATTGTACATATTATTTTAAAACATTAAGTCAGTTTAATCCCGTAGACTCTACTTGCTGTTGTTAAAGCTACAACATTGCTGAAAGAAGATGAGAAATAAGTGGTACAGAAGTTGGCCATTGTCATATTTCTGGAGAGCTGGAGACAACCAAATCATAGATCAACCCTGGACATGAAAATGTAATATAGAACCCCCCGCATAATCAAGAACTCTACCTCCTAGAATTGCTTAAAGGGAAACATAAGTGTCCTTTAGAGAAATTTAAATAAGTAGATGAAAGGTCCAATTCTCACAATATGACTTGTTACATAATTCAAGTGGGGGATGCATGTGACCAAAACAGACTCAGATCTGCCAACACAGCTTGTTTTGGATTTCTGCATAATAAATGAGTGAACAGCAAGCTAAAAGGTGCGGATTTACACTTGAATTTGTACTTTAAAACTTTTTTTCCATGCAGCAAGCTAAAAGGTGCAGATTTACACTTGAATTTGTACTTTAAAGCTCATTTTCCATGAAGCAAGCTAAAAGGTGCAAATTTACACCTGAATTTGTACTTTAAAACACGTTTTCCATGCAAACCTGCTGTTCACTCATTTATTAATATATTATGCAAAAATCCAAAAAACAACAAGCTGTTTTAGAAGATCTGAGTTTGTTTTGGCAGGTTAGCATTCATATTTTGACTTAGATTATCCAGGAAGTCCATCCTGTAGCTAGCATGCACTAACCAAAAGTGTAGAGGAACCAGACCATGGTGACAGTGATATGATTCCTAGTTACCTTGATACCAGACAGTTTCAAGTGCTAACATTTTGGTGCCATTGCTGAGGAGCTTGGCCAAGTTTTCCAATACTTGTAGCATCAGGTTACCACAGTGGGTGGGTATCCTCAAATTCACCCGGCGACTCCATTGGATTTCAGAACCAGGAGATCCTCATGTTTCAATTTCACCCAGGGTGTTTTCCCTTTCTTGAAAAATCCAGAAGAACACTTCCAACAACTAAAGACTTCAGGAGTCCATCCCCATTTTCACTGGTTGACCATAAGAGTACTAGTTCTTTAGTTATATTCCAGCTCAGACAGCTGTCATTATGCCTCCTTTCAATCTAGCTGGTATTGCCGGTGCACCTCATGCCATGCCCGTGCATAGCGGCTTTTTCTCAAGTTCCAAGGTAACATTGTGATTTCGGCTGAGGAACACCTTGAGGTATTTTCTCACTTTCTTAATGACTACGGTGTTGTGCATGATGATGTAAAGATACATAATTTTGTAATGTCTCTCGAGGGAGATTCTAGATGTTGATTTACAGGTCTTGCAGATAATGTTATTTCCTCCTGGGCTGAGTTCGGAACTAAGTTCAAAGAGTATTGGAGTGATATGAATGATGAACCTTTCCTCCTTGCTGATTTGACTGGTTTAAAGGTGAAGGCGAATGAAACAGTTAGGAGTTCAATACACAATTGAATGAAGCTTTAAAGAGGCTCCCGACTGATGTGAGACCACCTGATCCCCTTCCTTTGGGAATGTATTCTTCCGTTTTTGGCTCAGATTTCAATTTTCTTCTTAGAGAAAGGAAACATGCTAATTAGCTACAGCATGGTCACTTGCATGTGCTTTGGAAAAGAATTGTGTGGCCTCCAGTAAGTCCATTTCTTTTGACTTTAATAGGAGAGATTCTAGGGTTGAAAGAGGAAAGGAAAATAATCAGCACATAGAGATGAAGTCAATGCCTTGACTTATTCTAAGGATGTCATTATTCACTCTTTCACCTAGCCATCAAATACACAAAGATAACACAAATGATAATGGGAAGGAGGGCATTTTCATAAATGTCACTTTTGGCATGTGTTTAGCAATGTTCCTGTAGCTTATTTCCAGCATACAAGCATACAAGAGTGATATTGAGGCAGATTTTATTTCAGGTTTGGTCTTTTCAAGCATGGACATTGGAAAGGGTGCCCTTTAGCTGGTGATTATAATTCTGCTAGTCATGTGTAGAGACCCCTTTCAAATGATCAACACAGAGTTATTTATTAACCTTTTCATGCTGGGGTTGAGGCTTGAGCCCCCAAGATCTGGAAGAACACAGCACCATGGAGATCAGTGCCTAGCTTAAAAGGAGGGAGACCATCTTATCCATTTACACATGAGAAGTGCACCTTGTTTGAAAAAAGTTCCATGCAATTCCTAATTGGTTTCTCATTACACTTGAGATCTATCATGGGAGATTTCTAAAGCAAGTAAAGGTTTTGTTGTTGGTTAGCTTGCACATCAACCTAGTTTCTATTTTTGGCTTGGACAAAATGCGCTCTAGTCTTAGAGAAGGTTTACTTGGACTTAATTTGCATGTGCTAAATATTGCCTAGGAGGGAGCAATCCACATAGTGGGCCTTGCTTGGAGATGACTTATCCTATTTTCAGCCTTTGAACTAAGTTTGAGCAAGTGGCTTATGTATTGTTTTCATATTATGGCTACTCTTGAAAGGGAGCCGCTATACATGAGACCTAGTTTAAGCCTTGGAATCTGTTCTGTTTTATGCACATGACACCCGTCTTTGGCAGCATGGAGGTGCCTCATCTTGGACAGGTTATTTTGGCAGAAGGAAGTCACCTACCTTATGTAGGTTTCATGACAATTACTCTAATATGCTTTGACATTCATCCTTTGGAGACAATGTGTTGCATTGGAATATTTCTGGCAGGTTTTAAGGGTTATTTCCAGCTGGTTTCCATGTTGAGATTTGGGTACCTTGGAAAGTGGTCCCCATGTGCTTATGAGTCTCTAAGCACAAAGGGGGAAGACTATTACCTTTATACTTTACTTTATGATTCTAATTTCACTTTGACTTAGGAGACTTAAGTCAAAAGTGAAATATGTCACTTAAGCATTAAAGTGACAATTAATTCACAATGTAGGTGAATTAATAGACATAAAGCAACTAAGGAAAGTGGGTTTCCTAAGTGAGATTTTTTATTTTTGGATGAGATCTTATCCATTGACTAGACTTGGCTAGATTGGATCTAGGCCACTGATCTATTAGGGTTTGGCCAAAGGAGGCTAAAGTGAGGGTATAGTGCATTTTGAGATTCATTCTTCACTTGTGAGTTTTGGAGAGGAAGAGGAGAAGCAAGGGCACATCTCTTGAGGAGATAGGGGCGCACTTGCACGAGGGTTTTGCCATTGAGTAAGTGAGGGCACCGTAGCTTGGAGGAGGAGGCTCATTCTTGAGTGAGGGCGCATTCCTTTGTTGAGGGCGCACTTGGAGGAGCATTGGCACATTTCCTTGAGGACAGGCGCACCCATTTCATGAGGGAGTTGTGTGAGGGTGTGAGCTCTTGTTGAAACTTGAGAGGGAGCCTTGGTGAGGAGACTAAGGGCGCATGCATTGGGAGATCATTTGCTAGAGGAGAGGGCGCACCAAAGAGGAGGTGCGCACCACATCTTGGAGGAGGGCGCACTTTGAGAGAGAGAGTGCAAGCTTCAAGGGAAATGGCAAGGGTCTTTCAGCATTCAAGTGGGTAAAGAATCAAAGCATCTCAGTGGTAAAGACAAGCTCAGAGAAAAGGATCAGGATAAAGACAAAGGCAAGCAAGAGGAAGAAGGTTCACCAAGGCAAGGGGCGCCTTACTTCACAAGGTTTGTGGGAAAGTCTTCAAGGAACTCCAAGGCACCAAAGAGTGGTTGCTATTGTACCAAGTTCACTTGTTTATGTTTCTTGTGTTGTACATTTTGCTTTGAGGCCTTCTATATATATCTGCTCCAAACTGGTTTTCCCCATGGGGGGGTTTTTCCAGGGTCATGTTGACCAAAAATCTATGTGTCAAATTTATGCATGCTTAGAAGTGTAGATCAGCGTTTTAAAGTTCAAAGATCTAGAGGTAGTGTTATGTGTTTTAATGTATTATGCATGTACTAACATTGAGTAAAGAAACACTTGCAAGGGCACCTTAAAAGAGCACTTAACCATCAAATATTGAGCAGAAATTTGGGTGGCTGTTTGTTGTCCTAAAACAGCAAGAAAACACAGCCACACAGTTGAAACTTAGAGCCAATCTGTGGTCAAAAACAGACCCAGTTGGCAAACTCATAGGACCTCAGAAAATCTACATGGTATCAGAGCCAAAGGTGGCTTAGACTTGCTGATTTTGGAGCACTTTTGTGGGCAGTTTTGTGAGTTTTTATATAAGATTTGTTCGCTGTTTTGGACAGCAAGTTTTCAGTCCAAAACAGTGGGTAAATTTCAGATCTGAAGGTACCTCACATTCAGTGTCAGTTGGACAGCTCAGAGCAGATTTTGGACAACTAATTGACAGTGTTTGTCGACAGTTGTGGACAGATTTGTTGGGCTGATTTTTAACACTTGTGGACAGCCTCTTTTCACACCTGCGTGGACAGGAGTGAGGCTGTAGTGTACGACCTCTTTTCACACCTCTTTTCTAGGAGTGAAGTCGGGGTTTCGCTTGCCTCTTTTCACACCTGTGTTGACAGGAGTGAGGCAGCATTCCTTTGCATTTGGACCATCAAAGTGAGCGTAGTTTGACAGACATATCAGTATCTCAGATGCGTGTGGAGGACAGGCTAGCCGGGGCTAGCAATTGGTCGCCTTGGAAGGCGAGGATGGTCTTTGTCTTAGAGGACCTCGAGCTATGGAACATAGTCGAGGTGGTTGTTCTAGTCATTCCTGTCACTGCTCTCGTCTTGGTGGCAGAGTTCAGGAAAAGGAACAATAAGGCAAAGAGGACCATTTGTGATGCAATCAGAGATCATATCATA
>SNQJ01S0025604.1:36445-46456 GCA_010110895.2 Picea sitchensis
GGGAGTACCCCCCCTTTGCACTCCCCCACGTGGAAGAGTGTACATACTTTTGGGGTGTAAATACTTCATGGGGTATAAACACGGCTGAAAGCAAGGACCTCTGAATCAGGAAGATAATCAGGCTCCACAACCAACACAGGGGGGTCTTTCCCTCCCACTATGATGTTGGCCTTGGAAGGCCCATGACCTCACCTTTGTGACCCTTGACATCACCCAACGTTTGATGGACACTTTGGAGGCAATTGTGTGACAAGTGGCACGTGTGGCTTGATCTATAGGCCTTGGGAGGCCTAACGTTTTTCTCCTGGAGGTCAACGTTTCACTTGAGAGGCATAACGTCACCCTAAAAGGGCATGTTGTCACCTTTTCTGTTTGATTTAGGGTTTAAATTGTAATTTTTATGTAAAAACCTGGATATTACATGTAAATTGGCCATGTCAGCCTTTTTGACCTAATTTGTAAATTAAAGGTCATTTGTATGGTATAAATAAGGGGAAAATCTCTCCTATTTTTCATCATCTTTCACTCACACTTAGTGAGGTATTAAATGTGCACCCTACTTAGGGTTTCTTGGCTGAAATTTGGTGTGCACTTCTTGAAGGAGGCTAGTTTTGGTGTATTTTAGCATTTTTCTTGGTGGAAGCCTTCAACTAGGCCTATTGCTAGATGATTCTTGGTGAATGTAAGTAAATTGCTGCAATTATTATTAATTTTGAATGGTTATGGTGTATTTATCTTTCATTTCTTCAAAGATTATGAAATTTCTAGCTTAAAACCCTAGGAGGTTAAAGCACATGTTATTGTTCTTTCCTTAACAACTTTTCACCTACTAGATTTTGCTAGAAACCCTATTTTCTTGAAGCTTTGTGCTAAGGGCCTTGACATTGCAACACCATAGAATCATTTAATTCATCTATCTGTCATCTACTTCATCCTTGAGATAAAGAAGGAGTAAAATTGCTAGGGCCTAGGGATACCTACTTCCTAGTGGCCATTTCCCCCCTAGGGTTTAATGATTGAAGCCTTGGGTTACCAACACTTCAATCATTGACATTCTTGTCTATAGATCTCATATTATCATCTGTTCCTTCAAGTTTTCCACTGCTAAAAGAGACTCCATTAACCCTAAAAGCACTGATCTAAGCCTTGGACTTGATTGATTGATGAAAACTACTCTAAATTTTTTTACCTCAAGCTATCTACTAACCTTTCCTAATCCTATAGTAGACTAATTAGCTAACCTACTTGTTGTTGTTACAAAATTAAGCTACATACATGTATTTCAGCAATAAAAGCACTTAAAAGCAATTATAAATTTGATTTATACACTGCCTAATTAGCTTCTGACAAATGCTAGTACATTTCCATCATTGAGTTATTATTTTTGGTCATTGTGAAGCTTCTTTAAGGAATTTATTGTGAAGCTATTATCTTATAAACACAGTTGTTACAAATTTTTGTATGCTTCATCATACATCAACTATTTATTTTATTGATAAGTCCATGGTTTTATGAAGTACTAGCATCAAATTGTACTTGCAAAAGATATCATTTTCTTGTTGCTTTGTTCTAGGCAGGTACATCTAAGCACATAATTGTTTCATTGATTAAAACCTTGGAAATTTCTGATCAGTGTGACTTGTGAGAGGGGATACCTTTTATAGACACTTTAACCTTTTGTCTTCTCAAACCCCGAAGTCACCGAGGATGTCTCCCCTGGGCCATCAACCCTAAATAGAAAGAGGTATCTTATTAAGGTGGCAATGATAGGATAACCTCCTATTACGTCAATTTTCCTCCATTAGCCTTTCCATTTGGGACAAGTACAAATTGCGCAATAACATTTTGGCACTGTTGCCGGGGAAAACTAAGTCAATACTCCTCAAAGACAACACCTCTCGGTAAGCCTTTCCTCAAAATACTTTACTTTTCAAAGCTTACCTGGCAACTCCCCTCATCCCTTTGATAATTTCAAGAAAATTATTTGGCGACTTCAAAAATGATGACCCGTAGTGGATTTCAATACACACACTCTTCTACTCCTGTACTTCCTATTGTCCCTATAGATACTTCTAAATGGTCTCACAAAGAACTCTTTGTCCCTTTGGACTTAGCTAAAACCCAAGGAGGATTACATGATCTCCCCAAAGAAGTTGATTCCTAGATACCTAGATTCTCGGGAGAAGTAGGATCCTATGGCAACTCACATTGGACTAAGTTTTATGAGGCGTATGAATTTCAACAGACAGGAGAAGAACACCCTGACACCTTTATGAGGCTCTTTTCCATCTCACTCACCAGAAGTGTAAGGGTCTGGATTAATGGCCTCCTTAATGGGAGCATAAAAAATCTTGAAGATTTAGAACGAGCTTTCAAGAACAGATGGTGTAAAAAGGAAAGTATGGCTTCCTTCTACTCTCAATACCCTGAAGTTTGCAAAGGAACCAGTGAAAACATTAGGGATTTCAACGATAGGTTCAATATTCTCATTAGAAAACTCCAACCCAACTTTCACCCAAAGAGCGCTATTCTCCAACACTACAAAACTCCTTACAGTGAACCGTGCAGTTCACCCTCAAGGATCGATTACCCACAAGCCTGGAAGAAGCAAAAGAGGTTGCTTTCCAGATTGAAGAAAACCTTAGGTTCAACAATTCCATATACTAGATTAACCTCTTGAATGATAATGACATATGGGAATCAAATGATGAGAGCATGATAGAATTAAAGCATGACCTACCAGAGATCCTCGAGGTAGAATATAATGCCTACCCTAGAAAATGGAGCACATGTTTCACAAACATGGAAGATGCTTCCTTGTTCTCTCAACAAAATGAGCCTCATGCGGATGTAGAACCTACTCAAGACATATTTAGAAACCCTGAGGTTGAGGATGTTGGATACTCGTTGCCACAAATTTATGAGGATGACAACTTTGAAGAAGAATTGCCTTTTGTCTACCAAGTAAAGAGCATGGGAACGAAATATGGGGAACTTGTGCCTTTTTACGTCACCCTCCAAATCAATGATTCCCTCCTCCATAACTGTGTATTTGACCCAGATACTCCTACTAATATTATAACCGAAAGGGTCATGCACCAACTAGGTCTAAGCATATCACAACCAAATACACAAGGAGGCTTTACACGAGGAATTATTAAGGACCTAAGTGTTGCTTTCCATGCTTCCCCTGATGCTCCTTTTACTATTGATGTGTTGGTAATATATGCTCTAAGCAATTGGAGGATCATACTCCGTAAAGACCTTATAGAAAACTTGACCAAAATTTTCCAAAACCAAGGGTCCGAAGCTATCACACCTCACCCTGAAGGAGGATTCCTTACCCTTCACAAAGAACCCATCATAAGATGCCTTATTGAGACCCTTGATAAACCTGATGACCAACTCCTTTGTGTTAACAATGGGATTGGTAATTTCTTCATCCAAGAGGCAAGTTCGGAAGATAAACCTACCAAGACACCTGAAGGAATGTGGACTTTAGAATTTGATGGAGCTCATTCGAGTTTTGGCACAGGGGTAGGTATTGTCTTGACAGCCCCATCCAAGGAGACCTTCTATTATTCCTATAGACTTGAATATCACTGTACAAATAACGTTGTCGAATACGAAGCTTCGATCCTAGGTATCAACTTGGAAATCAACAAAGGTGTCACACACCTAAGAGTTATAGGGGACTCAAACTTGATAGTATCACAAGTGTTGATAGAATTAGCTGCCAAGAATGAGAGATTAAAAAGGTACCGTGACTTTGCAAGATCCATTGCAAAATATTTTTCAATAATGACAATCAAAGCAGTTCCTCGAGAAGAAAACTATGTGGCAGATGCTTTGGCTATTTCCGCTTCCACCTTACAACCTTGTGATGGTCCACTCCAAAACTTGTGCAAAATGGAAGTCTTGTTTAGACCATCGATCCCTAATAACCTAGAACATTGACAAGTCTTTGAAGTTGATGACCAAATCATTAGATTCATGGAAAAGAGTAGAGAGTTCATCGATTCACGAGTAAAATTCATGGCTGATTCCATGAACCTAGATGTGGTTAACCTGCAAAGAAACACTTTGAAAAAAGGATGTGTCCCTTTAGAACACCTCTTTGAAAAACATGATGTTTTCAAAGGAAAGAAACCCAACAAACAAACAAATGAAGCCCTAGAGTTCAACATCAACATAAAGATGGATTCAAGAATGGTCAAAATAGGGAAAGGAACTATTGAAAAGGAAAGGATAGAAATACTAGACCTCATAAGAGAATTCAAGGATACCTTTGCTTGGAATTATGATGAACTAAAGGCTTATAGGGGTGATGTTATCCAACATGATATACTTTGACAGAAGGAGCCAAACCTTTCCGACAAAAGTTAATACATATCAACCCAAAATTGGCAAACCAGATACAAAAGAACTCCAAAAGATGGTCGATGATGGTATCATATCTCCCATTAGATATTCGTCATGGATGTCAAATTTGGTAGTTGTCTGAAAGAAAAGTGGCGATATCCGCTTGTGTGTAGATTTCTGACACCTTGACCAACTATCCTTGAAAGACAGCTACCCCCTCCCAAATATGGAACATTTGTTACAGAGGGTTACCAGGGTAGGGATAATGTCTATGTTAGATGGATTTTCTGGATACAACCAAGTCTTTCTCAAAAGAGAAGACCAACTTCAAATGACATTTACCACACCATGGGGAACATTTATGTACTTTAGAATCTTGTTTGGACTTATGAATGTCAGTGCTACCTTTCAGAGAGAAATGGAATTTTACTTTAGGGATATCATTCAGAAAATCATATAAATTTACCAAGATAATCTCATAGTCGTATCAAAGGAGAGGAAAGACCACATATCACACCTTAGAATTGTTTTTGAGAGATGTAGAAAGTATGGTATCTCCTTGAACCCTAAGAAATCTGTCTTCGGGATAGATAAAGGGAAAATTTTGGGACACATAGCCTTGGAAGGGGGAATTCCTATAGACCCCAAAAGGTTCCAGTCTATCAAAGATGTACGTCCCCCGGCTAACAAGAAATCCCTGCAATCCTTTTATGGAAAAATAAATTTCATTCGAAGATTTGTCCCAAACTTTGTTGAAAGAATAAAACCCATGAGTGCATTACTTAAGAAGGAAACAGTGTTCAAGTGGGATGATAAGGCCATTAAATCCTTTGAAGAGATAAAATATGCTATCTCCCAAGCCTCGGTATTGATTAGTCCTGACTATTCACGGGATTTCATAATTTTCTCTTTTGCCTCCCAGGACACCATTGCAGGTGTCTTGTTGCAGAAAGACGTTGACGACCATGAGCACCCCATCACCTTCATGAGAAAAGTCCTTAGGGATTTAGAGATGAACTATACGATTACTGAGAAACAAGATTACACCTTAGTGAAATCCCTTAAGCACTTTAGAAACTACGTGGGTTATAATAAGATCAAGGCTTATGTCCCTTACCTGACAGTAAAGGATGTCTTATTGCAACAAGATTGTACATGTACTAGGGGCAAGTGGGTCTCCAAGATCCAAGAGTATGAATTGGAGATAAGATCCACTAGGATTATAAAGGGGCAAGTCTTGGCGCAGATGCTGACTAAAAGCAATCAAGAGGCCATACAAATGGGGGAAAGTGAACAAATAAACATGGTAGTCAGTGAGTTAGAACATGATGAATGGTATTGTGATATAATATACTACCTTAAGAATTTATCGTGCTTATATCACCTAGTAGACTACAAAAGAAGGGCTTTGGGACTTAAAGCTATGAAATATTGTTTAACTAAGAATGGCCTTGGTTGGAAAGACTTTGATGGAGTTCTCCTGAGATGTGTGAACCAAGAAGAGGCTGATAAATTGTTGAAGGAATTACACTCTGGACATTGTGGTGGACATTTCGCGGCCCGTACCACCGCACACAAGATCCTAAGAGTTGGATACTATTGGCCAACACTATTTGTTGATACTCACTAATATGTCCAATCATGCCAGCCTTGCCAATTCTTCACTGGTAAACCAAAACTCTCGGCACACCCCTTGAAACCTGTCGTAGTAGAAGCTCCTTTTCAACAGTGGGGGTTAGACTTTATTGGGGAATTTAAAGACAATTCAAGTAATGGTTACCGATGGATTTTGGCAGCCACATACTATTTTACCAGGTGGTTTGAGTCTATTCCCACAAACAAGGCCACTCAGGAGGTGGTCATGAACTTTTTGGAGGAAAGAATCATAAAAATATTTGGGGTCCCATCCAAGATTACCACAGACAATGCTAAAGCCTCTAGTTCTTTTGCATTAGAAGAATTTCGTTTCAAGTATGGAATTGGTCTATCCCATTCCTCCAATTATTATCCCCAAGGAAACAAATTGGAAGAATTGAGCTATAAGAACCTTATGAACATCATCAAGAAGGTGGTGGGAGAGAACAAGAGGTCTTGGGATAGAAAAATTAAATATGCTTTGTGGGCAGATCGAATAACAACAAACACCTCAACAAGAAGGACCCGTTTTGAGCTAGTGTATGGGTTAGAAGCCAAACTTCCCGTGAATCTCCAAATCCCCATCCTCTGTTTTTCTCAACAATACACCACTGATGGAGAAGAAATCCAAGGGAGAATTAACTAGTTAATAGAGTTGGATGAATCTAGAAGGACCGCCCTAAGTTAGATGGAAAGAAACCAAGAAAAGATCAAGAACACCTTTGATCTCAAGACAATGGAGAGGGATTTCGATGAGGGTGATATAGTGTTGTTATGGGATAAGAGAAGGGAGAAACTTGGTATGCACAAGAAGTTGGATGGAATATGGATAGGTCCCTACAATATCATGAGCCTCGCAGGAACAAACTCTTTCAACCTGAAAACCATGGAAGGAGGATCTTTGAAGTTTCCAGTGAGTGCTATACACATCAAGCTTCACCACCCGCCAACAACATGACATGTAATTACAAGTAAGTAGGTAGGCATTTGCATTCATTGTATATACCATCTGCATTTCATGCTAAAGTAGTTGTATTTCCATTTGTATATATGCTTGCTTACTTTCATTTTTTGTACCATATATGAGCCAAGGGTGATATCACTGCCTGAAATGATTACTAATAAATGTTTGTTGAGATCAAGCAGTTCACAGGTCATGCCAGATATGTTGAGGTTCTCATGCGCTCTATAGTGAGCACCTGTCCCTGAGTTGGAGGCAGATGTTATTCCCTAGGCTGGGGATACCTAAGGAGATTATGTCTCGAGGAAAACATGTCCTAGACATGGAGTACCAAGAACCATATTGAATTGAGCCTGGCCTTGGAGGGCCCATCCTTCTTCTTCATCGCCTCCATATTTTCAGCAACAACAACATCCATACCATCAACAATGGGTCTTGCTCCATGAGGTAATGAGTCTGAGTATCATGGTATGTGTCACTCTAATTCTCAAAAAAATTGAATATGTGCATTTAATTATTTTTACTTTTGACGTGAGCTTGGACCTTATGCCTTTCCACTTATACACACCTAGGGGGGATGATAGGATTCCATATCAAGTTGGTTTCCTTAGGATTTGATTTTCCGCTAGGTGGGTTCATGAAAGGTCATCGTCCATTCCCACCATACTTATCACTTTTCATCTTTTTCCCTCTCATCCATCCCCTACATTGGTTCAGGCATTGGGTTTTCCAAGCTAGTAAAGGGTTGTACCTTACCTTGTGGGAAGAATGGGCTAAAGGCCCAGAGGGTAAAAGTAGCTGGAAAAAGATAAAAGACAAAAGAACAAAACCTTCATATGCTTCACCTAGGGATCCCCGAGAAAGAGATAAAAGGATTCTTAGAAAGAAATGGAGGGACCCATAAAATAATAAAATCAAGACCTAGTTGGAGGATAGAGGGTCTCATCACGAGCCATCCTATTAGGTCCATGGGCATGTAGTGGTATGACACTACCATTCAACTGGTCACCACGCCAAGGTAGTGGCTCTTGGTGGCATAACCAAGAGAAAGGGGGTCTCATCATGAGCCAACCTTCTCATCTTCGTGCAATTCTTGTGGGTAACATTGTCACCACTGGTCACCATGCAAGGGAAGTGTCTTATAACTAGTCTCTTGAAAGAAAAAGAAATAAGATAAAAAGGTAAAAGGAATTGAATGGGCTTGGAAACATTTTCATCCATGACAAGGTGCATCTCACCCTCTTCAGAGGCACCCACAGGTAAGCCATACATTTCCCTATCATCACTGCACCAATTGCTCAAACATCCCTACACCACCTCATCCACTTACATGACATGGATTTGCCTTCACCTGGAAACATCCCACGTCTAATGAGAATTAGCCTAGTAGGACCTCCTGACAACCTCTCCAAACCTAGATTGTATAATAACATAACGTTCTTGAGCACTTGTCTGGGAAAGGGGGGTTTTATGCACATGTTTAGATAACTTGGTTATTAGATGTGATTGATATTGCTATGATCCTTGTGACTTATGAGCCCATGGAAGGCATACATGTTTTTGTTGGAGGGCCACACCCGACAGATAGGTACACATGGGGAGATGATTAGTTCAGACCTCCATAGGGCTAAAATCCCACCAGATGGATGTTGAGACCCCGACCAGGGGCAGACACATATCAAAGGCTTGCACCAGAGAGAGAGGAGGGCGTTCCACTAGAGACAACCTAATAGACCTAGACCTAGGGGGTCTTTCCCTCCCACTCTGATGTTTGCCTTGGAAGGCCCATGACGTCACCTATGTGACCCTTGACGTCACCCAATGTTTCATGGACACTTTGGAGGCAATTGTGTGCCAAGTGGCACATGTGGATTGATCTAGAGGCCTTGGGAGGCCTAACGTTTTGCTCTTGGAGGCCAATGTTTCACCTGAGAGGCCTAACACCACCCTTAAAGGGAAAACTCCTTTAGTACCACATGATCTCCAATATTTGAGACCTCATCCTTAGATGCTTCCTCCACATGGGATGCAAATAATTGATAGCCTTTCCTGTAGCACTTCTTCCATTGCATTGTTGAGATTTCTCTAATAGCAAGAGCTCTAGGAATTCCTTGGACTGTTTTCTGATTTCCTTCCTCATCTAGGAAATTGAATGCTTTGTTACGACAGTGTAGGATGGCATGGTGTTGGTCCAACTAGTCCATCCCAACTAGACAGTCACAAGAACCTAAAGGCATAATGTTGAATTCAACCTTTGTGCTCAGTCCATTCATGTCCACTAGAAAGGACTTAACTAACTCAGTGAATTTCCTCTTGGTTCCTGTAGGCAACTGAACTAACCAAGACTTTTCATGTTTTCTTCTTGACAATTGCAAACTCTCCACCACTCTAGGATCTATATAACTATGGCTAGACCTTGAATCAATTAAAATAGTAAAGGCATGGTCGTTGATCATACCTTCCACTTCAATCATGTGCGAATGATATTCAAATTGCTTGTTGTCCAAGGCTGCGTAGATCCTTGGCATTCTACTGCCCATGTCCTCCACTGTTTCTTCTTGTTGAACATTATGGACAACTCTCACTTTGCCATTTTTGTGGGGACAATCTGTGTACTTGTGGTTCCCCTGACAACCCCAACACTGAATGGGTGTTTCCCTTGGCCTTTGTTCCCCTACTTCATCCATTCTCGGCTCTCTAAACGATGGTTGTCCTTGAGGATTGTTTCTAAAAAAGGGTGGCTTAGTTCACTTCTTCCTTTGATCCATCTGGAATTTCTTCTTGTCTTCCCAAGCCTTCCGGAAGGTAGGCTTCTTTCTTTGCTGCTCATATAAGCATTTTTCTCTTCTTATAGTTTCTTCCATAGTCTTAGGATCATCATATTGAATCTTGTCACCAATGGAAGGTGGAAACCCACTTAGATACCTCTGAATCTTGACAGTCTCATCTTTGATGAATGTGACATAGTTCAACCATTCCAAAAATCTTTGTTCGTATTCATCAATGGTCATGTTGCCCAGCTTGAGTCCAAAGAACTCTTTCATCTTTCTGTT
>SNQJ01S0025604.1:63712-83533 GCA_010110895.2 Picea sitchensis
CCAACACATACACCCTCCATCAAGGAATTTTCTTCTATTGTTATTGAAAAGGCTTAAGGGTTACTACAAGGAGTAGGGCGGTTTGCACCCTTGTAGCTTAACCTTGTTAGGGTTTGTTTTCTCTTGGGATTAAATGGGCCTACACCCCTAGAAGAGTAATAAACCCTAACTTGACTTGGTTGTGACCAAGAAAGAGACTTAATAACCCAATAGATAAAGCACTAGTTGCATTGGAGATTGAATATTGTTGCATTGGTAAACATGAATTTAAAGAGATTGAATTGTTTAAGGTTGGATCTAAATTTTACACGCTTTAAGCTATCTTCTGCCCAGGGTCGTCTTGATTTGCTAATTGATTGAGCTATTGCAACAAATATTAGGCTACAGACAATAGGGTTGCAACAAACTTACTCTTTCATACTCTTTTCTAACTTTTCTACCGTTGAAATTTGCTTGTAAGCTGTGATTTTTGATCTATTGTTTAAGAGCTATTTTTTGGGTGGCTTACTTGTTGATTTTAGTGGCTAGAACTTGTTGTTGTAGCAAAAGTTTTCTACAGTAATAAGGCTGTTATAAAAATCTTTTGATAACATTCTTAAACAACCCTTATTTGTCATCAAAATCTTGGTCTGATCATTGGAATATTGTGTGTTATTTGCAAGTTTTATTTTCCAACATCATACACTTGATTTTGATGCATATAGGGGCTTCCGTAGTGCAAGATATTAGATATTATTTTCATGCTTTAACTTGCAGCTGTTATAATTTCTTCATTGCTGATATATATTTCCATACTAGTGCAATTTTGGGACAACAAGGTTTCTTGTTGATTCCACACTGGTTTTGAGGTTTATATTATCATATATTGTCTTGTTTTGGTTTTCCTAACACTATTTTGTAGGCACACAACCTTGGAAACTATTTACCAACTCCAAAGACTATTTTCCAAGCCTCAAATACATCCTTGACCTTGACCTTTAGGGGTGTTCTTCTAGCTCCTTGTTTCTCCCCGTGCAATCCCCCCCTAGGGCCACCCAGGAAGTCTCCCTTGTATTGGAATTTTCCTTCACTAAAACGAGGGGGACATCTATTGAGGTAACAATGATAGGTGTTCCTAGTTGTGTCACACACTCTTTGCTTGGGTTGGGCTTTTCCCAAACTACAAAATGTGTGATAACAACTCCATTCTCTTTCTATGTCGATGTTCATGCCTCTAACTTTTTCGTCATGGATGTTAGGTCTTTTCCATATTTCATTTCTTGTCTTCAATAATATTCCTATATTCTGTTATTTACTTGTCCTTTATGTAGCTTTGACTCTTTAAAAAGTGTGCATACCAACAAAGTGTTAGATACATCTCAATTCTAGGTCTGTAGAATTTTCTTTCAAATGTTGGTAATTGTGCACTTCAACATATCAAATCAAGGCTACATGTCTCTTTTTCATCTCAAGTTTTGAATGATTCTAGAGCACTTCTCCAATATCTGATCCAAAAAAATTATTCCCCCCTTATTAACCTTCCAATGACTACACCCATAACCAATTTGGGTTTCTAAGTTGGAATTTGTGGCTCTATACAATCCTTTCTATCCGAACATTATGTCAAACACTTATCCTACAAACTACATTCTCCTAAACTTTTCATACTGCTAACTCTAAAATTCAGGCACTTCTTCATTTATATTCGATAAGGTACCCAAATACTCTAGCAGCCTTCCAATTTGGTAATTGTGGTACTCAATTCAACATTTGGAAGTTTCCAACACTATTTTCCCTAATTATTCTCATGGAGAAATTTCATTAAACATTTGTCACACTGATCCATAATTGATCATTATATAATTTTTCATCTATTTTGGTACTTTCTAGGTGGAAAATTAGAGTAATTAGCTTGCAAGTCCTAGTTTGGTGACGTGGGGTTTGAAACCCTCCACATCTAGTTTGAGGCATCAAACAACACAAAAATATTTCCATTGGTGTGTGTTATCCCCCATTTCTAGGGATAACTAAGGACATGATGTCTCGAGGTCCACAAGTTGCAGATATGGAGTACTGAGAGGCAACATGAGCAGGAAAGGGCCCCTATCATACCACACATCACCATCCTTCAATGGAAACACCATCCACCACACCCATCTTGGCCCAAATAGGACAAGTCTTGCTTCATGAGGTAACAAGTCTAGTGTCATGGTAAGTGTCATTTTAATATTTGGAGCATTTGAACATGTTGCAAAGGATCCTTTCTTGATTTTGAAAACATTTTCTCATAAATTATGCCTTTTTCCCTATTTCACCTTGGTGAGTGTCATGGTTTCCTAGTAAGTGGCCACCCTTAGGGAAAGGGTTGCTACCGAGGGGTCTCCTTGAAGGGTCATCGTACAATTCTTGCTCATACTTCCATCACTTTTTCCCCTTCGCTTCCCCATCTTTTAGGTTTTCGGGCTTATTGACCCAAGAAGGGCATGTACCTCATTTCATGGGAAGAAGGGGCCATTAGGCTCAGAGGTGTCCTAGAAAAAACATCATTTAATAGAGGCTCACCTTGGGATCCTGAGACCAATGAAACGCTTCTCAAAAAATTAAGAGACCCATAAAATAAATAATTAATTAATCAATAACACTTCCCAAGGTAGAGTGTTCGTGGGCTATGCATTTCATTTTAGTGCTTGTTACCGAAAAAATTGGTCTATGCGGACACATCCTGATCTCCCTAGACTCGGAAACCAAGACTTGAACAAAAAAGACAAAACATAGAACTTTCTCTAAGTTGATATAATCAAATTTCCAATTAGCGAAGGAGTCATACCTTGTAATCGATGGTTGTCCTCGCTAGTTTTATTTTCCAGTTGCTTTGTCATAAGATTTATGTATGATAACCTGCAAGAAACACATGACAACAAAGGTGAAAGAAACAAGTATAATTTTATGCAACCTATGCAAATGATCAAGGAGAGATGCATCAAAGATAATCAAATATAGACAACCTTTGTGGGAAAGAAACTATATTACTATATTAATAATAATGAAAAGAGATTACAACCAAAGTTGTCTTGATGTTGTGAAGCTCCTTCCAACAAGCTCATTGCTCCAATACTCACAATGCATCCATGAAATCCATCACCATCAATTGACTCCTTTAGCTAAGATTGAATTCCTCAAAGACAAATAATTACTAACAATCTTCTAATAACAAACCAGAAGAAAAGCTATCAATCATTATCCTCAATCCACTATTCACTATTTGCTATTAACCTTTCCTCACGAGGGAAGCCTTATTTTATAGATTGAAGAGAAAAAGGGTGAGGAGGTTAGGATCCCCTTAGATCACGAGTACAGGTGAGATCCAAGCTTATCATAGGACACCACATCTCAAATCTTCTCTTCTAGAATCTTCTCGAATTTCATTGTTTTCTCCCCTTTTCAGATGTGTCGCTCCCTGCAATGGAGCAACCTGAGACACTGTCGCACCCTGCAGTGGTGCAACATGTGAAACTTGAGGGTGTCACACCCTACAAAGATGCAAGCTACGACACTCTCTAAAATTAAGGCTTTAAAGGCCCTAATAACATGTTTAACCCTTTTTGCATGCTTGCCTTCTCTCAAAGTAAGGTTCTTCTTCATCAATGATAGCTTGTATGCTCTGAATGATAGAGGATAAGTGAACATCATCAGTTGCGACAAAATATTGTGTAACATAATGCCCCCCAAAGTATGAAGCTAGAAGGGGTGATAACTGAAATACTTTGCCGTGTGGGTATTGAAACAAAGAACTCATCATTTGGAGACCTATCAACAACAAGCAAGGAATTACAATATCATCTCTAAGGTAGAAATTCCCATAATCAGAATATAAATGAATCAAAGCATAGATGTTTAGATGCAAAGATCCTTGTCATGTATGATAGGTTATGGCCACCAAATCACACCATGGATCCATGCCAAAATGTTTCAAATATAATCATAGCCACCAAAAATATATTGTGGATCTATGTTATAAAGACTCAATTTTTTTTAACATAGCCACGAAACATACACTGTGGATCTATGCAACAATACATACTCAAAATACTCCATCACAACCTCGATATGTTTGACAAGACCCAAGGTCTTCATTTCCACCGTGGCATAATATGAATCTTACCATGTGAATAAAAGTGTTGAAGTCGAACATGATAGAAACCATCTGATTAACGATCAATGATGGTTACCATCAACAAATGTGAAAGGAACCACCAATATTGATAATGACCCTTAAGGTACATAAGTACATCCTATTGATTGTGAATATATGAGCTAAATTCAAACACCCATAGAATCATTCAATTGAAGGTCATTGATGAAAATCTATCATCAAAGGAGAGGAACCTTGCCATTGAGACATGCAAGTTCCAAGGTACTATAGAGTTTCTAAACCATCTTCCTAGATAATGTGCCTTGCCATTGAGACATGCAAGTTCCAAGGTACTATAGAGTTTCTAAACCGTCTTCCTAGATAATGTGTTGAAGTTGATAAGAAGTGGTCTGTAACATGAGGGCCTTGATGTATCCCCCATCAACAACATGAAACAAGTGAAAATATTTGAAGTACATAGATCATGGATTGTTGTAAGACTGACTCAGGGATGGCTGACACTGTAAAAGGTTCTAATAACTACAAAGATGAACGACATAATAGAAGGCTTCTTTCAACTTGACTTCTCTTGAACATATGGATGACATGACAATTGTCCTTGCAACATTGACTCAAAAGAGGATCACAAACCAAATTGTAGACTCATGGAGGAATATTATCAACAAGAGACAAATGGATTTCCCAACTTTAACACAAGGAGTGAAAGGCTATCATGTTCAAGAGTGACTAGCAGCCCAAGATTAATACATATTTTATATAAGTTCCCTTCCCAATTTCCCCCCACCATTCTGGCGAGTACATCTTTATTTTTACACAAGCTTGAGGAGGATAACATATGCTTGTACTATAAGCTCATCTTTCGGATGAGTCCTTCAGAGTATTTTTAACAAACCCTAGGAAGGAGTGGTTTGGTCCCATATGAGTCTTTCAATGTAATTTTTATGAGTCCAGAGAAAGTAAACTCGGTGGTTTTTCATGTTTAGAGAGTTTGAAAACACTTAAAGAAAACTTCAGGATTAAATTTCTCCTAAATTTAGTCTCCCAAGCCCAAAAAAGTATAAAATAATACCTAGGAGAACACTTCTAGCCATGATTGACTAGAGTATTCCTTTTTTGTAATTAATCATACTCATCCCGAAAATGGGGTAAACTAAAACTGAATAGATTCCCTTTTAAATCCTTTAACGAGCGTGAAAGGTAGCAAGTTCGCTTATCGATCTTTTCATGTTTAGGGAGTCTGAAAAGAGATTAAAGAAGACTCCAAAGAGTTCATTTTTCATATAACTTTTATGAGTCTGAAAAAGAGATAAAAGTATACTTGGTAACCTATTCTCATGTATTAACGAGCAAGAGAAAAAACAAATATTGATCTCAGTCTAGAAAAGACTATTATGTTACGATGGGAACGATCCCCAAGCGAGGATCACTCCTAGTAGCGTGCCTCTCTAGAAGTATTTCCTTCCCATCCTTCCTGGTAGAAGCTAGTGGCTTTGCTCCAGCATGATGTATAAAGGCTGAAGATCTGCCCCCCAAGCTTTGTTTCCTCTATCAACGTTTCTTCTTTCCTCGTTTAGGTGTCTGGTTACTAATAGGAATATTTTCAGTAGGTGAAGGAAAAGAAGGTTCAAGTATTCTATCTAAAGGAAGACTTGATTCAGATGGAGAGGGATCTGTTTCATTTTTTAACGAGATTGACAAAGACAATGAAATATGCACGTAGGGATCAGTTTCGTTTTTTAACGAGCTTGAAATCGAAAATGAACTATGCTCATTAAGACCAGGTACTACCAAAGGATCAAGGGATTATAGCGATTGTTGCACCTGAGTCGAAATCATGTTGACTTGGGAAACAAAAGCAAGAATGTCAAGTGGTGGTAGTGGAAAATTTCCCATCAAAGATGAATCTTTCAAAAGACCCACTCCAACATCCTCATATGAAGATGGGGTTTTCTCTATAAAAGGAACACTACCAATGCATGAATTTGAATTAAAGTAGGAAAGTTAGTCTACCGTGACTATTTTTCCTTGATGAGGGAAATGTAGTACATGAAACAGGGTAGAAACTATGGAAGACATAGCGTAAATCCAACTACGTCCTAGCAGAAGATTTTAATCGAGTGGTGCATCAACAACTTGTACTTCAACAATAATTGTCTTACCTTCTAACTCAATTGGTAATGCATTAAGTACTCCAAACGGTTTAAATCCTCTACCGTCAAATTATTTTAATGTATGAGGTGATTGGTCAATCGATGGAGAACCAATAGCTCCAACAGTTAAGAGACATCATACATATCGAGGCTCCTTTGTCTATAACAGTACGAAAAATAGTCTTTTGTCACACAATGAATTGAATTTTAAATTCAAGTTGGTGAGGGAGCCTTGGAAGATGAGTTTTCAATTCAAAGGCTATCATATTCACATCACTAGGGTCAATTCCACCAATGGATGAAAACAATGCTCTTCATTGCGCAGGGCAAGATTGGAGGACTTCGAGGGACGACATCACAAAAGGAGCTTGAGATAAATCTTCTACAATACTATAGTTTTGAGCATCTCGTGCATGAAGATTAAAAGACTACCTATGGACAACACCTTTTGGAGGTGGTATAATCATTGTTTCTGAACTTGGTCGATCCATTTGTAGTGGACTAGTAGGTGGTGGGGTAGACGCAGAAGGATTCTAATTAACACTTCCATTCGAGGAAGGATAGTCTTTGGCTCGCGTTGTGAGGGAAACCTCTTTATCTTTATATGTTGTACACATAAGTACATAATATCTTCTTGATGCAGAGGGTTGTTATTGAGTAACCATTTGATTTTGTTGATATGGAAAAGTATTGGTAAACACAACGGGTGTGGTTGAAGTTACTTTAAGGAAATGATTTACATCGACATGACATGGACACTATTTAGTGTAATGATCCTCATCGCAAATGAGACAAGGATGCTTAACTTTATGTTTTTCCTTATCTTCAACAGGTGGATTTTTTGGTTTTTCTTGTTGTTGGGCATTTTGTTTTGCTTTTCCTTTTCTTTTTTTCTTATTTCTATTTTTAGTGTTTGGTGTATTTGGACTAGTCATAGTGGTGGGAGTTGTCTTGGGGTTGGGAGTTGTGGTAGAAGTCTTACTTTTAGTCTCTTGATTAACATAACCAATCACACCATCAACAACGTGAGATTCCACAAGAGGTGTTGGGTTTGTATTTTTCAATGAGCTAGGAGAGTGAGGAATCATATCGTGTAATGTTCCAGTCTGAGAATATACCAAATCAAGATATTGAGCACGACTAATGGTTTTTTCTTCAATAACTACTCCTCCCATAGCAACATCTCGAGTGATGGGTCCTAGAAGAGATTTAGTGAACCATTTAACTAACAGTTGACCGGGAATATGAGCTTTGATTAATCATCTTCACCTTATCCACTCATGAATATGATCAGAAATATGAGTAGAGGTGGTTTTTCGTAGTGAAGTTAAAATTTCAGTACTTGTTTCATATCGAAAAGGTAGTTGAAAATGTGTGAGTAAGGCCATGGCTAATGAATTTAAGTCACAAAAGGATCCTCCAGGTAAATCAACATACCACTTAGTTGTGGCTCCTGTAAGAGTTCTTTAAAAAAACATAAGCGTATACAATCATCCATCAATGAGTTTTATGAACACCAAATATGGAAAGTCACGACATGATTATTAGGATCATCTCCTGGTTTACCATCAAACTTCAGAATATTCAAGGGTAATTTGGCAGGAATAACTGGCCAAAAAGGAGAGTGTGAAATAGGATCAATCATTAATCGAGACAAGTATGGTAAATCCAAAGTGGATAAAAATGGAAAGTGTCGATTAACTTCAGGATATTGGTAACTTTGAGAAGGAAGTCCTGTCGAAATACCAATAGGACCATAAGCAACTTGTAAAGGTGCATTATATATCGATCCTATTGTAGGTTGTTGTTGGGGGTTTTGGGACATATAAGTAGGGATAACTTGTTGACTAGGCATTCCTCCTTGAGGATGAATACCCATTTGAACAGGTTGACTCCATGTAGGGTTCATGGTTCCTAAAAAAAGTTTCCCAGGATTAAGACCTCAAAAAACAGGGTTAGAGTGCCTGGCTTGGGTTTTTTCAGGAAAAATTGGCCCAGGATTTAGAACTGGGAAAATCGGGTTAGAGGAACCTATGTGATGGGTTCCTCCACCTAAAATGCATGTCAAGGTAGTGTTCCCCCCATACTGTTTTCGTGTTTCAAGATTCCAATATGGTCATGTAACATGTGATCCAGTAAAATGTTTACCCATAATAATTTTTTGTCCTCCAACTAAGGGTTGCCCCCCGACCAGAATTTGTGTCCCAACATAAAAATGAGATCCAGAAGGATGTTGACCACTTTTTCCTCTAGGAGGGTTTGATATTCCTAGTAAACTATGCGTAGGATTAGGAACTCGTCCACTAAGAGAATTATGTATAGGAGGAAGTGATTAACCTTCTCTAGGAAGAAGCAGTGTTCCAATGATATTTTGAGATCTTGAAGAACTACTATCTTGAAAAGGTAGAGTTGGTGCAATCATCATGGCACTATTCAATTGACTAGGAAGGAAAAGACTTGTCCCACTTGATACATGACCTGAAATAGCAACAGTATTACCTATTTTTCCCACAGGCTAACCAACGAAAAGGTTTGAGTATGTGGTGATTGTACTAGTAACAACATGTGTAAGTGGTGTAGTAAAAGATGGTTAACTAATGCCCAACCTATCAAAAATATCATGACCCAAGGGAGTTATCCATAAAGGACAGTCTTATTTCTACTTGGATCTGATATGTCAGAGTTATGAGCAAGGGTGGTGAATCCTTCACTTTGATTAGGTTGTCCTGATTCTATATTTTCTTCTTCAAAAGGCCTTGACAATAATCTAGGATAATCTTCAGTTACAATTTCTCCTAAATAATTTACTCGAAATAAAAGTGGACCAAGGGGATCGGTTAATGGTGGGTTTGTAGGATGGATAACACCTTCCTGAACACTTGTGATAACTCCCTCAGAACATTGAATCAAAGGAGTAGCATCACTCCTAGTGTCAGAGTAATTTTCCTCGTCAATAATATCTCCACGAGAAGTATCTTTTGGTGAATGGGGAGGTATTGGTTGATAATATTCGTGAGGTAATCCCTGCATCCTACATGAGTGACGAAGACCATCTTCAGCCATGATAGAAAGGGTATATAAGTTAAATCCCACTATAGAAAACAAACAACACTCAGCTAAAAAACTAGGAAGCAAACCATTCAAACAAAACTTTTCACAGTGAACGCACTAGTTGGTGATGAAATCCAATGTCGTGAGAGAAATGTAAAAAGGGTTGGGGTAGAGTGGGTGGACCAGTTACATTGGTGACCTTAATAGACTTATGCCCTAGTGAAAGTTCCCACACGAAAGAACCACAGGTTACCCTTCCAGGAGCCCGAGTGAGTTTGACCAATGTCTGACCTAGGTACAACAAAGACTTTCCCCTCCGCTGTCACCTTGTGTAGGAGTCCTAAATATTATGGCCTCCAAGGTTACCAGTTACAACACCCAAGCCTAGGGAAACAATCGACAATTGGGTATGCACGCAAGGGCCAAGTCGAAACCTGAAATCCCCTTGAGAGGTGCCTCAAACCGAGGTAAGACCTCCCAAGTGATCCCCAAGTGTCTAACACCATTTTTTTAATACGTGTATACCACTCCACCAAGATCAACGAAGTGGGTTTAATTACTTCGTTGATCCCAATGTGGCCTCGTGATTTACCCTTGTGTGAGAAGGGTTTCCCAAGACAGAGATGTGGCAATTGGATTTGTCTCCCTAACACAAGATCTAATGTTTTTTTTACAACTTTGGAGAGTTTTCCTCGACAGTTATTCCAAATCTCTACACCTAAGCTAATGTTGGTGTGCTACTAGATAAAATATATCAAATGAATTTTATTAGCACTTAGTTTTAAGGGCTGTTTTTTTACTCAAAAGGATGCAGAAGTGAAACTAATGAGGTTTGACCTGGACTCAAAATATCATGCAATAAGATATGAAATGCAATTCCTATTCGATGAATCCTAATTACATGAGAGAGAAGGAACCTTTCTTTTGAAATGCAAAACTCAAAATACAATTATTTTCAAGAAATATTCCAATATTTTCACAAAACAATCAATGACTTAATGATTCTAATTCAACCTAAAAGTCTAAATACATAAGCCTTTTCCTCTTGATTTCAAAATGAAAATGAATGCAATTGTACTTAAGTTCTTTCTTTTTCAATTAATATTAAAGTTTGTAATGAAAGAAACAAAAGATTCTTCAAGGGAAAAATATACATCCACAACTCAAGACACAACAAAAAGATACAATAAAAACTCCCACAATGATATTTCCAAAACTACAAAGATATTTCAAATGCAAAGAAAAAGATAGAAAATATTTATTTTTTTTCAAAACAAAAGCCTTAACACAAAAGATAAGAGAAAACCATTCAATAAAACAATTTGACAAAAGCAATTAAGGGCTAGTTGAGAGACACTCAAAGACCATGCTAAGACATTATACCTCTTTCATATATAGGAAAAAATTACCAAAGACAAATCCAAAAAGTCATGAATAAATTAAAACAACGATAAAAAAACAGGCTCTAAGACTACCAAGAAGACTATAAAGAAAACCTGAGATTCACAACAAAAGTCAAATCCAAGACTTGTGTAGGAAAAAATTCAAATAAAATTTGATTTTCCAGGAAGTGTCGCGGGATACTGTGGCACACATAGAGAAAATTTAAAGTGTTGTAGGTTGCAAACTATGCACAGTGCGACAATGTCGCACTGGTTCTCAAAGGCACAGTGTGACAATCAAGAAAAGCTTGGAAAAAAAAAAACTAATGAAGATTTCCAGTGAATTTCAGGGTTGGATAATCACAAAATGTCAAGTGAAGACTCAAAGATATAAAGAAATGAAAGGTAGCAAGGCTAAGAGAAAAACGCTGAAGGAAATGTCCCCAGTGGAGTCACCAATTTTGTTACCAAACAAATCAATCTATGCAGACATAGATCGATCTCCCTAGAATCAGAAACCAAGACTAGAACAAAATAGACATAACATATAACTTTCTCTAGGTTGATATAATCAAATTACAAATTAGCGAAGGATTCATACCTTGTAATCAACAATTGTCCTTACTAGTTGTATTTTCCAATTGCTTTGTCGTAAGATTTATGTATGATAACCTGCAAGAAACACAAGCCAACAAATTTGAAAGAAACAAATATAATTTGATGCAACCTATGCAAATGATCGAGGAGAGATGCAACAAAGATAATCAAATATAGACAACCTTTGTGGGAAAGAAACTATATTACTGTATTAATGATAATGAAAAGATATTACAACTAAAGATGCCTTGATGTTTTGAAGTTGCTTCCAACAAGCTCATTGCTCCAATACCCACAATGCATCCATGAAATCCATCACCATAAATTGACTCCTTTAGCTAATATTGAATTCCTCAAAGAGAAAGAATTACTAACAATCTTCTAATAACAAACCTGAAGCAAAGCTATCAATCATTATCCTCAATCCATTATTCATTATTTTCTATTAACCTTTCCTCATGAGGGAAGCCTCCTTTTATAGATTGAAGAGAAAAAGGGTGAGAAGGTTAGGATGAGAGGTTAGGATCCCATTAGATTAGGACTATAGGTGAGATCCAAATTGATCGTAGGATACCTCATCTCGAAGCTTATATTCTAGAATATTCTCGAATTTCATCGTTTTCTCCCCTTTTAATTTGTGTTGCACCCTACGGTGGAGCAACCTGAGACACTGTCGCACCCTGCAATGGTGCAACATGCAACACTTGAGGGTGTCACACCCTATAGTGATGCAAGCTATGCCACTCTCTTAAATTAAGACTTTAAAGGCCCTAATAACATGTTTAACCCTTTTTTCATGGTTGCCTTCTTTCAAAGTAAGGTTCTTCTTCATCAATGCTAGCTTGTATGCTCTGAATGATAGAGGATAAGTGAACATTGTCATTTGTGAAAAAATATTATGTAGTAGTGCCCCTTATTGTCTTCAACTTGGAAAGACATGCAAACAAAGGTAGAGCGTATGTGGGCTATGCATTTCCTTTTTATTTCCCCTTATTGTCTTCAACTTGGTGACACATGCAAAATAAGTCACTAATAAAAGGGCTTGGAAAAATGTGCCTTAAAAAAAAAAAGAGGAAAAGGATGTGGCTAGCCCTCAATAAAGGCACCAATAAATTAAACAATGCGAGCCATTGTATGTCATAAAACCCCATACCTATAAGTCTAAGCCCATCAACCTCACATTCACTAGATGAATTAGAAAGGTTTCTCCTTGGGAATATCCCCTACTTGAGGATCGATTCACCCAATAGGGCATTTTGACACCCCTCACATATCTAAATTTGGAAAATTTTATAAGGTCTTTGAGAATTTGTTTATTTTGAAAAGGGGGGATTTGATGCAAATGTTTGAGTGGTTCTTTTATTAGATTTTGTGACTTGTGGACCCTTGGAGGGCATACTTGTTTGTCTTTGCAAGACCTTGACAGGTGAAAGTTTGATCGTGAAGGCACAAGGTCATTTGGACCTTCATTTGGGGCATGAATCCCATAGTTTGGTTTGTGCACCCCCTTCTCTTTAGACACATGAATGATGAAAAATTCCTTTGGATTCATGAGAGGACACCTTGGAGAAGGACACTAGCCCCCCCTTTACCCAACGTTTGGCCTTGGAGGCCCAAAACGTCATCTCTTAAGGCATGATGTCATACTTGGAGGGATAGGGTTTGGTGTTGTTGGATGATTTGATGATGACTTGGCACACCTATATGAAGGAAGACCCTTGCACATGAAGATATGGAATTTGGAGGCCCAACGTCTCCCTCAATAACCTCAATGTCTTGCTCATTATGCTAAAAGGTCACCCCTAAGGGGTATGATGTCATCATTTAGGGTTTTACTTTATGTAATATTTGAATTTTAACTTGTAAATGGACAAAAGGAGGAGGTCGAACTCCATAATTTCATGTTGATTTTTTGAATTGTGACAAAGGGTTTTAGGTGACCTCATATAAATAGAGGTCACCCCTTTTTCATTTGACACATAACTAGAAATGATGTTAGAAGACCACCTATACAAATTAGGTGTGGCATTGTTGAATGAAGTTTTAGAACATGGATACATTGTGATAAGGCTATTGGTCATGTCTCTTGATGAATATGCCTATAGATGGTTCATAGGACTACCCTACAATCATCTGGCATCTTATGATCATTTCGCTAAATTACTTACAAGCAGGTGGTCAACTAAGAAAGATAGCGGAATGTTATTAGCACAATTAAATCAAATCAAGAAAAAGGAAAATGAAACAGTGAAAGAGTTTGATACTAGATTTGATAAACTGTATGATCAGATCTCAGGTGACCTACGTCCACCAATAGTAGTCGTTTGTGTCCCCTACATTAATGATTTTGAAGGACGATTTGATTTTATCCTAAGGGATAAAGCACTTGACTCTTTGGAAAATGCCAAGGAATATAATGCATAAATCGAGGAAAATATCATCAACTTCAAATATTGAGCCCTTTTAGTTTCCTTGTACCAAGGCAGAAGAAAAGACAAATACTGCAACAAACATTGCACCGGACCCAATCACTCTCTTAGTTTAGAAGTTTGATAAGATGAATACTTAGTTTGTCCAAAGTCAGAACCAGACTATGAATAGGTTCACAACATTGAAGAGAAATCAATCTTCTCTAAGACCCCAAGTTTTCAAAAAACCAAACAGAGGTTGGAAGGAAAGGCCTCAACAGGAGGCAAATTCTCCTGACACATTGAATCTAGTTGGAATTGTCAACACAAAATAATTTCCTTTGTGATTTCCTTGTAATGAAGCACATTCAAAAAATGAGTGCCCAAGATGGATAAAGGAAGAAGGTGCAGGCTCTGCAAACCAGATGAATTTCTTCGATACAATATTTTCTCTACAAAATGATGAGTAAGTGAAGATTACACCAGAGAAACTTGAGGAGGTCAAGAAAAGGGGTGCCAGAAAGGGGCGGCTCAGAGCACTAAATCAACTAGATGAGAATATCAAAAATGGGTTGAGGAAGAAATAATTTTTGACATATGCAAGAAGAAATAGAGTTCCAGATCCTCCACCACTAGCACCAGTGCCTCCACCGCAAGCAAAAGAGGATCCACCTTAGCCAATAAAATAAGTTCTTCCACCTCCTCCACTATCGATGAACAACATGCTCCCAAAATCCATGCCATCCAATGAAGAAATTCAATGGAATATAGATGTGTCGGCCATGCTGGGGAAGATGAATATGTTAGCACCTGTTGTTGAGATGTGCAAAATCCCATTTGTAAGAAGAGAAGTTCTAAAGGCGTTGAAGGTACCAAATGATGCAGAAGATCCTCCTGTAATTATGAACAACATGTATCATGGACAAAAAAGAGATTGAATCCCTCCTTTCTATTTTTCATTAGGTGTGAATGGTCTCCAATTGAATAAATGCATGTTGGATTATGGGGCTTCAAAAAATGTGATGTCTTTGAAGGTCATGGAACAACTCGGTTTGAGGACAACCCTCTCATATGGAGTTTTTTGCAACATTTGTTCAAATAAGGTTAAATTATATGGTCTCATAGAAGATGTGGAGGTGTATTTGCATGATTCCCCTCATATGATCCTCATTATGAACATAGTGGTGATTGATGTTCCAGATGCTTCGGGCATGTTTTTGTCAAGAAGTTGGGCTACCGCCTTGGGAGGTTTCCTTAGCATGGATATTTATCATGCACATATTCCCATGGGGAATGACACATTTGATATTTTGTATGGTCGATGGGTAGTCAAGAAGCATGTGATGGATATGAATCACCCTGATTCAGGAATGATTTTAAGGATGGAAATTTGTTTGAAAATGTAGAAACCTTAGCGAATCTTACTAATCCTTCATATGCCAACTATAAATGTTTGGCGATATTTTTGTAAAAATATTCAAATTTATAAGGATTTTATATAGTTTTTATAAAATTTTGGCTATTTTTAAGGTAAAATAATTTTATCCTATAGAATTTGGGCGGATCATTTTTAAAATAGAGAATCTCGTTTTTGGAAAAACCATAGAAAATTAGCCCATTAGAGAAATTTATCCCCTAAAATCATCCATGCCCTGATTATCACAATGATTGTGAGCTTGATGTGCCTTGACAGATCATTGAGTATGACCCTCGAGATTTTCCTTTTGCACAAGAATATTGTATAGATACACTACTTCCAAGGATGAAAAAATACAAAGAGAAGCTTGTAGAATTACAAGGGATCCATCAAAATACTCAAGAGAGATGAAGCTAAGAAAGATAAAGGGAGAGAACAAGCTATCAAAGATATGGTCAAGGCAGAACCACCTTCAAAACCTTACATTGAAAACATACCTTACATTAATTTCAATGAAGGGAGCCTTGCACTCATGTGGGACAAGAAGAGAGGAGAGCCCAAGTATTATGAAAGGAACGATATTTTATGGCTTGGCCTTACATCATCAAGAAGAAGTCGGAGAAAGGAAAATACTACTTGTCTTCCATGGATGGGAGAAAAATGCCATTATTGGTTGATGGATCTCTTCTCTGACCATACGTCAAAGGAACCTAACCTCTTCAGGGCCAAGGCCCCAGGTAAGTAGGTAGGTAATTTTATTTCCCTTCCACTTGCATTTGCTTGTTCATAGTAGTTTAGTTGCACTACTTGCACCGCTACATTGTTTCTTTACATAATTTTCTTTCATCATATTAAATGTTAGTTTATAAATTTTTGAAAAAATGCAAAATTTTCTTTTAAAGTTTAGTTGAAATTTTGATTTTTTTTTTAATCATATGAACAAAGGGTGAGAAATCCACCCTCGATATCCAAAGTTGTTTTTTCAGTGTGTGTAGGCATAGGTATTACCTGGATAAGTTGAGTTTCTCATGCACTCTAAGGAGAGTACTTGTCCCCAAGGAGGAGCCAAATGTTATCCCCCATTTCTAGGGATAACTAAGGAGATGATGTCTCGAGGCCCACAGGTTGCATACATGGAGTACCAAGAGGCATCATGAGCATGAAAGGGCCCCTATCATAACACACATAATTATCTGTCAATGGAAGCACCATCCACCACACCCATCTTATCCCACAGAGGAGAATAGGTCTTGGTTCATGAGTTAACAAGTCTAGTGTCATGATAAGTGCCATTTTAATATTTGGAGCATTTGAACATGTTGCAAAGGATCCTTTATTTATTTTGAAAACATTTTCTCGGAAATTATTCATTTTTCCCCATTTCACTTTGGTGAGTGTCATGGTTTCCTAGTAAGTGGCCACCCTCAGGGAAAGGGTTTCTACCGGGGGGTCTCCTTGAAGGGTCATTGTACCATTCCCACTCATACTTGCCATCTTCCATCACTTATTCCCCTCTGCTTTCCCATCTTTTAGGTTTTCAGACTTATTGACCCAAGAACGACATGTACATCATTTCATGAGAAGAAGGGACCAATAGGCTCATAGGTGTCCTAGCAGAACCATCATGCAATAGAGGCTCACCATGGGATCCTGAGAGAAATGAAATTCTTCTCAAAAAATTAAGGGACCCATAAAATAAATAATTAATTAACCAATAACACATTCCAAGGTAAAGCGTTTGTGGGATATTCATTTCCCTTTTAGTACCCCTTATTGTCTTCAACTTGGAAAGGCATGCAAACCAAGGTAGAGTGTATGTGGGCTATGAATTTCCTTTTTATTTCCCCTTATTCTCTTCAGCTTTGTGACACATGGAAAATAAATCACTAATAAAAGGATTTGGAAAAATGTGCCTTAAAAAAAAAGAGGAAATGGATGTGGCTAGCCCTCAACAAAGGTACCCATAAATGAGACAATATGAGCCCTTGTATGTCATGAAACCTCATACCTAGAAGTATAGCCCCATACACCTCACATTCACTACATGACTTAGAAAGTTTTCTCCTTGGGAACATCTCCTACTTGAGGATTTGTTCATCCAATAGGGCATTTTGACACCCCTCCCATAAATTTGGAAAATTGTATAAGGTCTTTGAGCAATTGTTTAATTTGAAAAGGGGGCATTTGACGCATATGTCCAGTTGGTTCTTTTATTAGATATGTATTAATTATCATGATATTGTGCCTTGTGGACCCTTGGAGGGCGTACTTGTTTGTCTTTGCAGGACCTTGAAGGGTGAAAGTTTGATCATGAAGGCACAAGGTCACTTGGACCTTCATTTCGGGCATGAATCCCACAGGTTGGATGATGTGCCCCCTTCTCTTTGGAAACATGGATTATGAATGTTTCCTTTGGATGCATTAGAGGACAACTTGGAGAAAGAGACTATCCCCCCTTTTCCCGAATGTTTGGCCTTAGAGGCTCAAAATGTCATCTCTTAGGGTATGACATCATACTTGTAGGGCTATGGTTTGGTGGTGTTGGATGAATTGATGATGACTTGGCACATCTAGATGAAGGAAGACGCTTGCACATGAAGATATGGCCTTTGGATGCCCAATGTCTCCCTCAAGAACCTCAACGTCTTGCTCATTATGCTAAAACATCACCCCTAAGGGGTATGCCATCATCATTTAGGGTTTTACTTTACGTAATATTTGAATTTTAAATTGTAAATGGACAAAAGGAGGAGGTCGGAATCCCTAATTTCATGTTTACCTTTTGAATTGTGGACAAAGGGTTTTAGGTGACCTCATATAAATAGAGGTCGCCCCTTTGTCATTTGAGGCATAACTCACTTGATAATTACATTATTGTTGGCTGAAATTTTTGCCCTACTTGGGAAAATTGCATCTCTCTCTCTCTCTCTCTCTCTCTCTCTCTCTTGTTCCATTGTATGCTAGTATTTGTCTTAATTGGTGAAGGAAGATAAGACACTATCTCTTGTATGCTTTGTTCCTTCTCTTATGATGGAGTATTCTTTGTAAAGAAGGGTTTATCTTACTAATTCTTGGATTAGGTAAGGAATTTATGCTTTGTTTTGTTTCTTTCTTGGTTGCAAGGTTGATTTTGTTAAGCTATTGGAGGAGTATAAAGGCCTACATCCTCCACTAAGATCTATCACCATTGTCTTGGATAAGTTACTTTTGCAAAGGTTGTTAGGAGGAGTAAAAAGGTTTGCACCCTCCTAGATTTACCTTGCTAGTTTTTTTTGCTCTAGGGAGTAAAAAGGATTACAACCCTAGATAAGTAACACAACTAGATCTTACACAAGAGACCAGACCCCATAAACCAATTTATAAGGCACTAATCTAATTTGCATTGGAGATATAAAATCATTGCATTGGTATACTTGAATTGTTTAGATATTGCAATTGTCTAAGTTGGAATTGATTCTATATGGTATAAGCATTCTTGTGACCTAAGGGCATCTAGCTTGGCTAACTAATTCTCTTTGTCATTATAAACTAGTGCTACATCCATCAGGGATATTGCAAAGTCACTCTTTTATCATCTTTTACCACTCTTTCTACCACTGAAAATTGCAACAAATTGGTGCTAATTATTCTTCTTGTCAAGGTCTTTCATTGAGGTACTTTGCTTGTAAATTTCAGTGGCTATAACTTGCTGCTGTAGAAAAAAAAATCTACAACCACAATTCTTCCCTAATATATTTCCAATAACATCTTTTCGCAGCCCTATTTTTCCATAAAAACTTGAGTTTAAGTATTGGAATATTATCTACATGTTTAGGGATTGATCAACCAATATTTTTTTGGTGTTTTTGATGGTAAATTGTCCAACTATTATAACTTATTCTTTTCTATTGTAAATCTTATATATTCTGCAGTTCTCGAACAAAAAGTGTATCTTTTTTATTCCTCGTTGATTAGAGGCTTGTTTTATCATCATTTGTCTTGTTCTGGGCATGTCTAACATTGCTTTGCAGGTACAAAACACTTGGAAACCATTTGCCTTGTTATCTCCTCAAATAACATAGTCAAATTTGTTAATTTTAGGTGATAGGAGGTCATTGAAAAATGCATTTCTAAATTTTTTAAGGTTCATTTTTGAGAGCCTTATGTTTGTAATAAAGATTGAAAAACATTGGATTTGGTTTTTATTTCAAAAAAATCAAATTGCAGGTTTCAATGGCTTAAACGCAAATTTCAAGGTTCTCCTAGCCACCGAAATCGTAGACAAGTTTGAAATGGTTACAACACTGTCAATATTGGAGCAATGATTATGCTACATATATGGGGGAACTTTTGATGGAGGTTTCAACAAACAATACAGGGTTCACGTGATGTTGAAAGCGATAATATTATAACTAATCTTTGAAGCCTCTATTTCACAAATTGTTGCTTGTATTCAACTAGCATTTAAATCCAAAATATACCTCGACCTGTCTCTGTCAAGATTGCAGCTGATATTCCTATGTTAACTGAACCATGTGTTTTATATGCTTTATTTGCTTCTGTGCTTGGAGGAACATGTGCCATATTTGGTACATTCAGTTGTGGTAAAACTATCATCACTCTTGAAAACAAAGACATACCTCATCATAGTTTTTGCAGATAAGAAAACATGATCAAAAGGTGTTGGATCAAATCATGTGCTATT
>SNQJ01S0025605.1:15926-26003 GCA_010110895.2 Picea sitchensis
TCATGTTCAAGAGCGACACTTACTGCCAATCAATGCGACGATAAAAACATATCCCTTTCCCAAATTTCCCCCCACCATTTCTGGCGAGTACCTCTTTATTTTTACGCAAGCTTGAGGAGGATAACATATGCTTGTTGATGTAAGATCATCCTTCAGACGAGTCCCTCGGAGTATGTTTAACGAACCCTAACAAGGAGTGGTTCGGTCCCATCATGGGTCTGTCAATGTTTGTTTAATGAGTCCAGAGATAGAAACCTCGAAGGTTTTTCAAGATTATAGAGTTTGGAAAAACACTTAAAAGAGAACTCTCTCAGTTCCTTTTTCGTAAAATAGTCTGAATGAGACATAAAAAGAGATAAATTATCGTTCACCAGACACTGACTTCAAATACTTCATTGAGCATGAAAATAGCAAGGTTGCTCGACGATCTTTTCATGTTTAGAGAGTCTGAAAAGAGCTTAAAGAGGACTCTAGAGGGGTTCCTTTTTCGTATAACCTTGTTGAGCCCGAAAAAGTGATAAAAGTATGCTCGATCGTGTTCTCATGTATTTACGAGTGTAAGAACGAACAAAGACCACGCTCAAGGTTTTTATGTAAAAACCATAAAAAACAATAAAAAACATGCTATAATAAAGAAAAACATGTCCATATCCCTGTATTGAATCATCAAAGTTATCACGCCTACAAGAATTACACTCAACATGACATTAAAGATTAGGTTTAATTGATAAATAATCATTAAAAACCCAAAATGATATAGTAAAAGTATATAAAATGAGTAAATACTCTTTTTTACCACACCATTTTACATTTCCACTATTGAGCTCAAAAAACCCCTCTTTTACCCTCCAAGTTTGGCGTCAATTTGCGGGATCTATGAGAGAGCATTTAGCGATATGTATGCGACATTAAGGTAAGCTCTTCGTTCTTAACATTTCCATGGTTTAAATTTGTCATTTCATTGGTTAAATTTGCATTTTTAAGTTGTTTTTTCAAACCCTTTGTACGCGCTGCCATTCTCGCAGGTAGGCTATACGGGGCCTGTGAGAATGATGCATTCTCACAGGTGAGCCTTAAGCCACCTGTGAGGTTCTCGCACTGTGCACATGGGGCACCTGCGAGAACCACAAAGGACAATTTTTTTTTAAATTTTTAGCCAATGAAAAAGATCCAAAGCATGAAAAAAGTTATTAATCCTCCTTTTATGTTCCTTATGCAGATAATTGGTCATAAACATGGTGCTTGAGTGGCATGAAAGGGAACATGAAGAGGACAATGCAATGGTCGAAAATAATCCGCCTACCATAGCTTCTTTAAGAGATTGTGGGCTCTTGAAGTACTTTCGCATCCCGGGCATGAGGGCCCAAGTCAGACTTTTAGAGTACCTGGTCTGTATGTGGAACCTGGATTAGCAGGTGTTTCAGGTGGGAGTCCACACACTGTCCTTAGACATTGAGGACATTTACTTTTTGACCGAATTGTCCTGACAGGGGTACTATGTGAGCCTAACCGGTAGTATAGGTGGTGGGTTACCGATGAGTGAGTATTGCCGCATACACTGCGTTCCCGAGGCCAAAAGAAAGAAAGGAAAAGTAGCGATTTGGGGGGTACAAGATTTGACCCTCTGTACTATCCTATTCACTATAACTCAGATGGCTAGGAGTTCTGCTTCTCATATGGCATTACAGAGCTACTTCCAGTACGCTATTGAGTGTACTGAGCCTCAAGTGTTCAACTGGGCAGATGTTGTGCTGCGCAGTATAAAAAGGCAATTGACCAAGTGCAGATGTGGAAATCTGAAGCAATTTGGGTATGGATCTTTGCTGGTATCCTTATTCCTTGAGTGGGTCCCATTACTGAGGCTACAGGTGGAGTGGAATTTACCGGCTCCTAGGGATCCACAGATGCTGAGATGGTGTCGGCTCATGGCCCGACACGTAGCAGGACTGATCATCAAATATGATGATGCTTTATTTGACTGGCTTCAAACACAGATGTTGATGGTTGATGACTACGCTTATGCTGGGATGGATTTCCAAGGAGATCCGGATTTGGCATTACCAGAGAATTCTCAGTGGGGTGACCTTGGTAAGAAGTACACTCATTTTCTCTTTTTAAATGTTTTTGTGAATTTTTATCATATTCAAATGTTTTTGTTTTATATGTTTGTCCAAAAACTAACGTAAAATCGTTTGTTGATAACACAGATGTTGGATCGTATAGACCTCCTGGCACTTCTCCTATCCAGAGGCGAGGAGAGGTAGCAGCAGCACCACAGTATGCTGAGGATTGTCAGGTGGTGGAACATAATTTAGAGGGTCTGACTACCGACATTCCAGATATGACTCTGGAAGAGGTTCCATGACGCGATCAACATCATACTATAGGGGTATCAACATCTATGAGTTGACTGCTCCATAGGGTTGTTAGGGAAGTCGTGTGTTACCATGAACGTCATCCATGAAGTCACCTTGTAGAAGCTATAAGCTTCGATTTTTTACATTTTGGTCTTCGGAGAAACTTTTGTAAAAACTCTTTTGATCGTTATATATATACATATGGCTTCTACCGATTTACTTTATATTGTGTGAATTTTATTATGTTTGACTTATAAATGATTCAAATGTCTGTCCAATACATAATTAGCCAACACATCTGTTAATGTATTTAGACATCTAGGAATATGTTGATATTCAATGTGATCAAAATAACGTTCCAAGAGGCGAATTTGCAAATACACCTGTAACAAAGTAGGACTTATAATAGAGTAGATATTACTTAACTGTAGTACTACAAGCTGAGAATCAAGTCGTAAAACCAAACGACGAATTCCAAGTGAGATAGCATCAACCAACAATTCAATAACGACACTATACTCTGCAATGTTCTTGGTCGCACGGCCGAGGCACACACCTCGTAAAGATACAAGTTCATTTGTTGGGGCATAGATTTCCCACGCAGCGGAAGCAAGGTTCCGAGTACTATGACTAGCCCCATCAGCGAAGCCAATATAGGGTAGTGAGGACTCTGACATATGGAAATGAAACATAACTTCACATAAGGGCAGAGACTAGATAACGACAAAATAAAACTATAGTAACACACACAAAGTATGATACATTAAAATACAAGTACTTGTGCACAAATGATTTATGCATAGTACTTCTTCAAGTATAACCCATTCATGGGTTCACTCAAAGGGATACCATCATAATTGACCAACTCATATGCTCCTTTTTCCAAAACTCGACGAACAATATAAGGACCTTGCCACATGGGTTCAAATTTCCCAGCTCCTAATAAATCTCGATCCTGTTCATAGAGAAGAACAAGATCACCTTCTGATAAAATGCGAGGCTTGACATGCTTGTCATATTGGGCCTTGACACGCTTCTTCTGGGCTTCTATTACTAGGGTGGCATCATGTTGAGTTTCGTCTAATCGCATTAGATACAATAGACGTTCTTCTTCAGCAGAAGTATTGGGTAGGAGTTCAATAGCTAGCTTTAGAGAGGGTATCTCGCATTCTATAGGAAGAATGGCTTCCACACCATAGACTAACCGAAAAGGCATAAACCCAGTAGCAAACTTGACAGATGTCCGGTATGCCCACAATGATGAAAACAACATTGTGTGCCAACTTGTTTTATGAATCCCTATCATCCGTCGAAGCATAGTTATAAGAACTTTGTTAATCGCTTCGACTTGACCATTAGCTTGTGGATAATAGGGCATTGAGTTATCATGGCGAAGACCCAACTTCTCCGTAAGTTCAGACATCATAAAATTCCTAAAGTGGATACCGTGATCAGTGATGATAGCTTGGGGAACACCAAAACGAGCTATGATGTGATTGAAAAGAAATAAGGCTGCGGTCTTTCCAGTGTTGTCGAATGTCGGCATCACCTTGGCCCATTTCGTAAAGTAATCAACGGCTACAATGATGTAACCATGCCCCCATGCCGAGTGAGGGTGACATGTCATGAAATCGATGCCCCATTTCACAAAAGGACCAACTCAGACCACAGGATGAAGAGGAGCAGGATGTGACCAAATTTTCTGATTGTAGGTCTGGAAGGCATGGCATTTTTGAACGACAGTAATGCAGTCGTTAAACAGAGAAGGCCAAAAATATCCTGCACGTAAGATCTTCTGGGTAGTAGCATACCCAGACATATGACCACCACATGCTCCAGAATGGCATTCATTCAGAGCTTTCTCAGCTTCGTCAAACATTAGACAACGTCGAAACAGAGTCAATTCCCCGACGGTAAAGAGTATCCCCGAGGATAATGTATTGACGAGCTTGATAGCGTACGCGACGTTGTTCAGTATGAGACAAAGCAGGCTGGAAAGTCTGGGTTTGGAAATATATAATGATATCCCCATACCAAAGATCGTCAGTGCTAATAAGGAAAAGAGACTCATCGGGTAATGAATCTACTGCTACATTTTCCGTTACAGAGTGAGGAAAATCGCATATCAATTCAGCAAAAACTAAGGATTTCTTGGACTTGGCGCGATCGAATTCCAAGTCAAACTCCTGGAGTATGACAATCTATTTGGAGTATTTTCCCCCTAGCAATTGACATGTCAAAATATGTTGCATAGGGTTGCAATGAGAAATCACCGTAGTCTTGCATGAGAGGATATAATTCCGGAAGTGTTGGACGGCTTGAATGGCAACCAAGGCCAATTTTTCAACATGTTGATACTTGATTTCAGTGGGTGTGAGACTCTGACTCAAGTAATAAACCACATGTTCATCGTGTGCATCATCCTCTTGGAAGAGAACCATGTCAATAGTGTACTCTGAGGTAGCAATATAAAGGAAATAATCGCGACTGTAATAAGGAGGAAAGAGAAGCGGAGCTCGCGTTAGGGACAACTTCAAAGCTTCAAAAGCATTGTTAGCAATGGTATCCCAGATGAACTCAGAATATTTCTTTAATATTCGCGTAAAACCACGAGTGATATCGGCATAATTAGGGATGAAACGACGAAGAAAGTTTGCTTTCCCTTGCAAACTTTGCAACTGGCGCAGTGTAGAAGGAGGAGGGATATTAAGGATCGCCTCAACCTTAATAGGATCCACCTGGATCCCTTGACGTGAAACGATAAAACCTAGAAGACGGTCGGATTCTACGCAAAAAAACACACTTATGAGGATTTAACCATATAGGATAGAATCGACAACGAACGAAAATAGCCCGGAGCTGGGTTGGGTGATCAACTCTGTGCCTAGAATGAATGGGTAAATCATCCAAATAGGGTTGAACGATATGTTTGATATCATGAAAAGAATATGACATAGCGCGTTGAAAAGTTGCGCCCGCATTCTTAAGTCCGAAAGGAAAAAGTACCCCAAGGAAAAATAAAAGCAGTCTTATGTTGGTCCTCGGGAGAAATGTTAATTTGATTATAGCCGGAGAAACCATCCATGAGAGAGAAGATTTCACTGTCGGCATAGTCATCGACAATTTGGTCGACGAAAGGGGTTGGAAAGTTGTCCTTGGGACAAGCTTTGTTAATATCCCTATAATCAACACATACATGAATACTGTCGCCTTTCTTGTCAATCGGGACAGGATTGGAAACCCATTCTGTAAGAGCCACCGGATAAATAAAGCCGACTTTCAAAAGTTTTTCAACTTCGAGCTTGATAGCAGCCGCTTTACGTGGGTGAACTGGACGAAGGCGTTGACGGACAGGTTTAGCGCCGGGGTATGTCTTTATCTCATGTACAACAATTGCAGGGTCGATACCGAGCATCTCTTCGTAGCTCTAGGTGAAGATGTCACGAAATTCTTTGAAAAGAGATGTATAGGTGATGATTTCGTCAGAAGAACACGAAGCACCAATATGGACATTTTCAACAATTCCAGGTTTTATGGATATGTCAATGGGAATCGTGGGTGAGATATTACTTCAGTTCCCTTCAGCAAACACATCATGTGTAATCGTGGGAACCGTCGAAATGACAACAACGGTCGACAGAGTCGAGATCCGTTGGTAGTTCTCAAGAGTGTGTTGTTCCGGAAAGAGTATGGAACGATGATGCCCATCGTCCCAAGGGGTGTCTTCCATGATGGACATGATCATCTCGTCAGTGGGAAAAATAACATGAAAAGGATCGGGAGACAACTCATCAAGAGAGGGAGTAGAAGGTGTTGTCGATTGTATGGCCTGATAGGCGTATTCAACTAGACTTAACGACATTGCGTCGCCGAAATGAAGATGATCTTCGGGGTCAGGGACAATCCAAGGGTCAGAAGATGCAGGAAGGTCATGAGGCACGATGGAAATCATGTTGATAGAAGCAACTGACGGGCGTGGAACATCAGGTGGTGGAATGGGGAAAGTACCCATTAATGATGAGTCCTTTAAAAGGCCGACACCGACATTCTCATAACCCGGCGGGGTTTTAGCAATAAACGAAACGTTTCCAGTACGATTATCAAAATTGAAGAAGGCAAGTTGGTCAACAGTAACAACCTTTCCTTGATGAGGGAAACGTACTACACGAAAAAGTGTTGACACAACGACGTGCATGGAATCGATCGAGCTACGACCAAGAAGAACATTATAATCAATTAGAGTGTCGAAGACTTCCACTTCAACTTGGACCGTTTTACCTTCTAACATGATAGGCAACGAAGGGAGAACACCGTAAGGATTAAAACTAGAACCATTGAAGGCTTTAGGAGTGTTCTGGGATTCATTCAAAGGAGGAGAGCCAATGGATTTCCAACAAGAAAGAGACATAACACACGTCGAGGCACCCTCGTCAATAATAGTTCGGCAAATGTTCTTGTCAGAGACAACAACTTGTATCTGGAACGCTAGTTGAGAGGGTAACCTTGGAATGTGATCATCCAAGTCAAAGACTATCAAATTCGTATATGTTGGATCAATTCTACCTATAGCTTTCAACAGTGCCTTCCGTTGTGCAGGACAAGACTGAAGGACTTCAAGGGATGACATCGCGGAAGGTGCCTGGGCCAGATCTTCAACAATGTTGTAGTTCTGGGCCGCACGGGCATGAGGATTAAAAGTCGATTTCTGAACGACACCCTTACGGGGGGGTCGCAGAACTGTGTCAATGCTCAGTCGTTTGAGATGAAGAGGATCATTAGTAGGTGGAGTCGCTGGAGAGGGTTGTACCAAAGAAGGAGGTAGATCATCAACCTTCTCCTTAGATGGAGAATAATCTTTGTCTCGAGTCATGAGTGCAACGTTTTTCGACTTAGAATCACCAGTACACATCAAAACATATGATGTCGTAGAAGAGGATGGTTGGTCATGGATGATCAACTGAGCCTGTTATTGAGACGGGAAGGGTTGGGACAAGACATCCGGTGCAGGGGGTTTCGAGGTTCCCTGAAGGAATTTAGTGACCTCGGCATGTCGTGGACAATCCTTCGTGTAGTGATCATCACCAAAGATAAGGAAAGTATATCGCGGTTTGCGCTTATCCCGATCTTCAACAGGAGTAGTTTTAGTTTGCTCTGTTTGATTATTATTTTTTCCCTCCTTATTCTTACCTCTCCCCTTTTTAGATTTTTTTTTACCGGCCAGGGTAGACTGGACAACATTTACCTCGGAAGTTTTGTCGGTGCGAGTGGCAAGAGACGAACCATTTTGAACATTAGAAGAAGAAGACTTATGGTTTGTGCTTGAAACAGAATGCGATTGGGCTTGGGCAGTACCAATCACACCGTCAGCCACATGCAAGGCAGCTAGAGTAGTTGAAGTGCTGGAAGCATTAGGATGAGGTAAGTCAGGTAGTAAATCATAAAGAGTTCCCGTTTGTGAATAAATGAGATCAAGATATTGAGCACGACTTATAGCCTTCTCTTCCGTGACGACGCCACCCATGGAAATATCCTTACCGATTTCATTCACAAATGATTTTGTAAACCATTCTGCTAGTAACTGATCGGGGAGCTCAAGCTTAATGAGATGTTGTATCCTTCACCACTCATGGATATGATCAGATATATGAGTGCCTTTGTTTTGTTTGAAGTAAGTCAAAATCTCAGTCCCGGTGTCATAACGGATCAGTAACTGGTAATGTGTAAGGAAATCCATAGCTAGTGTATTGAAATCAGAGAAGAAACCTTGTGGCAATTCGATATACCACTTCGCAGCAGAACCAGTAAGGGTTCGTTGAAAAAGACGTAAAGGAATAGATTCATCCATTAATGAGTTGGATGAGCACCATAGGTGAAAAGTCATAATGTGATTGTTCGGGTCCTCTCCCACTTTGCCATCGAATTTAGGAATGTCCTATGGAAGCTTGGATGGAATAACAGGCCATTGGGGAGAGTGACGAATAGGATCATTTAAAATCCTAGACAAATCCGACAAATCCAAAGTAGCAAGAAAAGGTAACTGTCGATTCACCTGCGGGTACTGGTGGCTTTGGGGTGGAAGCCTTGTCGGAAAACCAGTAGGACCATAAGAAGTCTGCCCATAATGGGAAGACCCAGGCAGATTCGGTGGTGGTTGGAGAGGATAGTAGCTCGAGGGATTGTACCCTTGAGTGGGGACATGAGTTTGAGCATTTGTACCCCAAATAGGATTGGGTATACCTGGATATGGTTTGCCTATAGTAGGGACAGGCAACTGCTGCCCCCGAGACGTTTGAGAATTTTGTATCATCTGATTCCAATACTGGGCCAAAGAGGGAGGTATATTTTGTCCAAAAGGTGAGGTTGGTCCCCCAAGCGTAGGAAAAGTTACAACCGAAAGTTGTGTCCCAATCGAAGGTTGTGTAGTAATGGGAATGTGTCCGGTAAGAGGAAATTGAGTCATACCACCTAGTCCACCAACAAGAATTTGCAAGTTGGGTGTGATAGACGGGATAGTGCCACTAGGATTAGGATTACCAGAAGGAAATTGAGAGAGTGTCGGAATAAAACCGGGAATAGGATGCCTAGGAAAAGAAGGACCACCAGGAGTACCAGATGGGGTTTGCGGAGGTGTTGGAACATAAGCATTCAACAAAACATTCAACGCATGGTATCAAGGTGGTAGTGTCAGAGTGACATCGGGTGTTCACTGTGTGTTTATAGGAGCAAGACCAGTTGCAGTGAACCCAGTTGGGATGCTCGTAGTATTCGTGAGATGGTCCATCTCGGCAAGGAGAGTAAAGTGATAAGTGGTATTCAACGGTACAGTCTCCGTCTCAGAAAACACCAGAGGGTTGATTTTGGAGACCACAGGAAAACCAGGACTAAAAATGGTCCTTTGAAAATCACCTGCAGACCAAAAAGGATCTTGGCCTTCTACGCCAGGAAAAGGCCCAACGGGTGATCTAGAAGAGGTAACAACTAATTCTCTGAAAGAATTCAGTCGTCTAAAAGGGCGTTGAGAATCACTAGGAAGTTGAAAATCTTCTCGAGTATTTGTAATTCGAAAACGTTCGAGAGAATCAGTTTGTTCCACTTGTGGTGTTGTGACGACTGTGGCTTCACTTTTCCCAAGAGAGCCCTCAGGTGTAGCTGTAGGCAAGGGTTGAGAACCGTCCAGATGCTCTGGAGATAAACCTTGCATTCTAAGTGAACAACATGGAGGAGCTATTGTAAACGAGTGACAAACTTCGCGAAGAAAATCCTATGGTCAACTTCGAGAAACAAAAAACATGTGCCAGTAAACAAAATCTAGGAAGAAATCACCAAGCAAACAATACCTTCTAATGTCGAAGACACTAGTTGGTGATGAAATCCAATGTTGCAACAACGAGACGAGAGGGGGCAGGGCCATGGTGGAAAAGGTACGCTGACTAGCTTCTTAACGGACTTACACCCTGGTGCAAGCTCCCACACATAATCGTGGGTATACCCTCCAAGGAGCCTGAGTGAGTTTGGTCAACATCAATTCCAGGTACCATGAAGACTTTCCCCTCCACAGTCACCTTGGGTAAGAACCTAGAAATATAGGCCACTAAGGTCACCACCAACAACAATACAACCTGGGGGAACAGTCGACAGTCCGATCCACATGCAAGGGTAGGGTATCAAGACCGCAATCAACTCAAAAGGCTTCCACTCATCATTATGGGTATACCTCCGA